>CALYLW010002586.1:0-40103 GCA_944989445.1 Ampullaceana balthica
AATAAATGTTGGTGTTGTTGAGAGCAATGAGTAAATAAATGTTGGTGTTGTTGAGAGCAGTGAGTAAATAAATGTTGGTGTTGTTGAGAGCAATGAGTAAATAAATGTTGGTGTTGTTGAGAGCAATGAGTAAATAAATGTTGGTGTTGTTGAGAGCAGTGAGTAAATAAATGTTGGTGTTGTTGAGAGCAATGAGTAAATAAATGTTGGTGTTGTTGAGAGCAATGAGTAAATAAATGTTGGTGTTGTTGAGAGCAATGAGTAAATAAATGTTGGTGTTGTTGAGAGCAGTGAGTAAATAAATGTTGGTGTTGTTGAGAGCAGTGAGTAAATAAATGTTGGTGTTGTTGAGAGCAGTGAGTAAATAAATGTTGGTGTTGTTGAGAGCAGTGAGTAAATAAATGTTGGTGTTGTTGAGAGCAATGAGTAAATAAATGTTGGTGTTGTTGAGAGCAGTGAGTAAATAAATGTTGGTGTTGTTGAGAGCAATGAGTAAATAAATGTTGGTGTTGTTGAGAGCAGTGAGTAAATAAATGTTGGTGTTGTTGAGAGCAGTGAGTAAATAAATGTTGGTGTTGTTGAGAGCAGTGAGTAAATAAATGTTGGTGTTGTTGAGAGCAGTGAGTAAATAAATGTTGGTGTTGTTGAGAGCAGTGAGGAAATAAATGTTGGTGTTGTTGAGAGCAATGAGTAAATAAATGTTGGTGTTGTTGAGAGCAGTGAGGAAATAAATGTTGGTGTTGTTGAGAGCAATGAGGAAATAAATGTTGGTGTTGTTGAGAGCAGTGAGGAAATAAATGTTGGTGTTGTTGAGAGCAATGAGGAAATAAATGTTGGTGTTGTTGAGAGCAATGAGGAAATAAATGTTGGTGTTGTTGAGAGCAATGAGTAAATAAATGTTGGTGTTGTTGAGAGCAATGAGTAAATAAATGTTGGTGTTGTTGAGAGCAGTGAGTAAATAAATGTTGGTGTTGTTGAGAGCAATGAGTAAATAAATGTTGGTGTTGTTGAGAGCAGTGAGTAAATAAATGTTGGTGTTGTTGAGAGCAGTGAGTAAATAAATGTTGGTGTTGTTGAGAGCAATGAGTAAATAAATGTTGGTGTTGTTGAGAGCAATGAGTAAATAAATGTTGGTGTTGTTGAGAGCAATGAGTAAATAAATGTTGGTGTTGTTGAGAGCAGTGAGTAAATAAATGTTGGTGTTGTTGAGAGCAATGAGTAAATAAATGTTGGTGTTGTTGAGAGCAGTGAGTAAATAAATGTTGGTGTTGTTGAGAGCAGTGAGTAAATAAATGTTGGTGTTGTTGAGAGCAGTGAGTAAATAAATGTTGGTGTTGTTGAGAGCAGTGAGTAAATAAATGTTGGTGTTGTTGAGAGCAATGAGTAAATAAATGTTGGTGTTGTTGAGAGCAGTGAGTAAATAAATGTTGGTGTTGTTGAGAGCAATGAGTAAATAAATGTTGGTGTTGTTGAGAGCAGTGAGTAAATAAATGTTGGTGTTGTTGAGAGCAGTGAGGAAATAAATGTTGGTGTTGTTGAGAGCAGTGAGTAAATAAATGTTGGTGTTGTTGAGAGCAATGAGTAAATAAATGTTGGTGTTGTTGAGAGCAATGAGGAAATAAATGTTGGTGTTGTTGAGAGCAATGAGTAAATAAATGTTGGTGTTGTTGAGAGCAATGAGTAAATAAATGTTGGTGTTGTTGAGAGCAGTGAGTAAATAAATGTTGGTGTTGTTGAGAGCAATGAGTAAATAAATGTTGGTGTTGTTGAGAGCAGTGAGTAAATAAATGTTGGTGTTGTTGAGAGCAATGAGTAAATAAATGTTGGTGTTGTTGAGAGCAGTGAGTAAATAAATGTTGGTGTTGTTGAGAGCAATGAGTAAATAAATGTTGGTGTTGTTGAGAGCAGTGAGGAAATAAATGTTGGTGTTGTTGAGAGCAGTGAGGAAATAAATGTTGGTGTTGTTGAGAGCAGTGAGTAAATAAATGTTGGTGTTGTTGAGAGCAATGAGGAAATAAATGTTGGTGTTGTTGAGAGCAATGAGGAAATAAATGTTGGTGTTGTTGAGAGCAATGAGTAAATAAATGTTGGTGTTGTTGAGAGCAATGAGTAAATAAATGTTGGTGTTGTTGAGAGCAGTGAGTAAATAAATGTTGGTGTTGTTGAGAGCAATGAGTAAATAAATGTTGGTGTTGTTGAGAGCAGTGAGTAAATAAATGTTGGTGTTGTTGAGAGCAATGAGTAAATAAATGTTGGTGTTGTTGAGAGCAATGAGTAAATAAATGTTGGTGTTGTTGAGAGCAGTGAGTAAATAAATGTTGGTGTTGTTGAGAGCAGTGAGTAAATAAATGTTGGTGTTGTTGAGAGCAATGAGTAAATAAATGTTGGTGTTGTTGAGAGCAGTGAGTAAATAAATGTTGGTGTTGTTGAGAGCAATGAGTAAATAAATGTTGGTGTTGTTGAGAGCAGTGAGTAAATAAATGTTGGTGTTGTTGAGAGCAATGAGGAAATAAATGTTGGTGTTGTTGAGAGCAATGAGTAAATAAATGTTGGTGTTGTTGAGAGCAATGAGTAAATAAATGTTGGTGTTGTTGAGAGCAGTGAGTAAATAAATGTTGGTGTTGTTGAGAGCAATGAGTAAATAAATGTTGGTGTTGTTGAGAGCAATGAGTAAATAAATGTTGGTGTTGTTGAGAGCAGTGAGTAAATAAATGTTGGTGTTGTTGAGAGCAATGAGTAAATAAATGTTGGTGTTGTTGAGAGCAGTGAGTAAATAAATGTTGGTGTTGTTGAGAGCAATGAGTAAATAAATGTTGGTGTTGTTGAGAGCAGTGAGGAAATAAATGTTGGTGTTGTTGAGAGCAATGAGTAAATAAATGTTGGTGTTGTTGAGAGCAGTGAGTAAATAAATGTTGGTGTTGTTGAGAGCAGTGAGTAAATAAATGTTGGTGTTGTTGAGAGCAATGAGTAAATAAATGTTGGTGTTGTTGAGAGCAATGAGGAAATAAATGTTGGTGTTGTTGAGAGCAATGAGTAAATAAATGTTGGTGTTGTTGAGAGCAGTGAGTAAATAAATGTTGGTGTTGTTGAGAGCAGTGAGTAAATAAATGTTGGTGTTGTTGAGAGCAGTGAGTAAATAAATGTTGGTGTTGTTGAGAGCAATGAGTAAATAAATGTTGGTGTTGTTGAGAGCAGTGAGTAAATAAATGTTGGTGTTGTTGAGAGCAGTGAGTAAATAAATGTTGGTGTTGTTGAGAGCAATGAGTAAATAAATGTTGGTGTTGTTGAGAGCAGTGAGTAAATAAATGTTGGTGTTGTTGAGAGCAGTGAGTAAATAAATGTTGGTGTTGTTGAGAGCAATGAGTAAATAAATGTTGGTGTTGTTGAGAGCAATGAGTAAATAAATGTTGGTGTTGTTGAGAGCAATGAGTAAATAAATGTTGGTGTTGTTGAGAGCAATGAGTAAATAAATGTTGGTGTTGTTGAGAGCAGTGAGTAAATAAATGTTGGTGTTGTTGAGAGCAATGAGTAAATAAATGTTGGTGTTGTTGAGAGCAGTGAGTAAATAAATGTTGGTGTTGTTGAGAGCAATGAGTAAATAAATGTTGGTGTTGTTGAGAGCAGTGAGTAAATAAATGTTGGTGTTGTTGAGAGCAATGAGTAAATAAATGTTGGTGTTGTTGAGAGCAGTGAGTAAATAAATGTTGGTGTTGTTGAGAGCAATGAGTAAATAAATGTTGGTGTTGTTGAGAGCAATGAGTAAATAAATGTTGGTGTTGTTGAGAGCAGTGAGTAAATAAATGTTGGTGTTGTTGAGAGCAATGAGTAAATAAATGTTGGTGTTGTTGAGAGCAGTGAGTAAATAAATGTTGGTGTTGTTGAGAGCAATGAGTAAATAAATGTTGGTGTTGTTGAGAGCAGTGAGTAAATAAATGTTGGTGTTGTTGAGAGCAATGAGTAAATAAATGTTGGTGTTGTTGAGAGCAGTGAGTAAATAAATGTTGGTGTTGTTGAGAGCAGTGAGTAAATAAATGTTGGTGTTGTTGAGAGCAATGAGGAAATAAATGTTGGTGTTGTTGAGAGCAATGAGTAAATAAATGTTGGTGTTGTTGAGAGCAGTGAGGAAATAAATGTTGGTGTTGTTGAGAGCAATGAGGAAATAAATGTTGGTGTTGTTGAGAGCAGTGAGGAAATAAATGTTGGTGTTGTTGAGAGCAATGAGGAAATAAATGTTGGTGTTGTTGAGAGCAATGAGGAAATAAATGTTGGTGTTGTTGAGAGCAATGAGTAAATAAATGTTGGTGTTGTTGAGAGCAATGAGTAAATAAATGTTGGTGTTGTTGAGAGCAGTGAGTAAATAAATGTTGGTGTTGTTGAGAGCAATGAGTAAATAAATGTTGGTGTTGTTGAGAGCAATGAGTAAATAAATGTTGGTGTTGTTGAGAGCAGTGAGTAAATAAATGTTGGTGTTGTTGAGAGCAATGAGTAAATAAATGTTGGTGTTGTTGAGAGCAATGAGTAAATAAATGTTGGTGTTGTTGAGAGCAATGAGTAAATAAATGTTGGTGTTGTTGAGAGCAGTGAGTAAATAAATGTTGGTGTTGTTGAGAGCAATGAGTAAATAAATGTTGGTGTTGTTGAGAGCAATGAGTAAATAAATGTTGGTGTTGTTGAGAGCAGTGAGTAAATAAATGTTGGTGTTGTTGAGAGCAATGAGTAAATAAATGTTGGTGTTGTTGAGAGCAGTGAGTAAATAAATGTTGGTGTTGTTGAGAGCAATGAGTAAATAAATGTTGGTGTTGTTGAGAGCAGTGAGTAAATAAATGTTGGTGTTGTTGAGAGCAATGAGTAAATAAATGTTGGTGTTGTTGAGAGCAGTGAGGAAATAAATGTTGGTGTTGTTGAGAGCAGTGAGGAAATAAATGTTGGTGTTGTTGAGAGCAGTGAGTAAATAAATGTTGGTGTTGTTGAGAGCAATGAGGAAATAAATGTTGGTGTTGTTGAGAGCAATGAGGAAATAAATGTTGGTGTTGTTGAGAGCAATGAGTAAATAAATGTTGGTGTTGTTGAGAGCAATGAGTAAATAAATGTTGGTGTTGTTGAGAGCAGTGAGTAAATAAATGTTGGTGTTGTTGAGAGCAATGAGTAAATAAATGTTGGTGTTGTTGAGAGCAGTGAGTAAATAAATGTTGGTGTTGTTGAGAGCAATGAGTAAATAAATGTTGGTGTTGTTGAGAGCAGTGAGTAAATAAATGTTGGTGTTGTTGAGAGCAATGAGTAAATAAATGTTGGTGTTGTTGAGAACAGTGAGGAAATAAATGTTGGTGTTGTTGAGAGCAGTGAGGAAATAAATGTTGGTGTTGTTGAGAGCAGTGAGTAAATAAATGTTGGTGTTGTTGAGAGCAATGAGGAAATAAATGTTGGTGTTGTTGAGAGCAATGAGGAAATAAATGTTGGTGTTGTTGAGAGCAATGAGTAAATAAATGTTGGTGTTGTTGAGAGCAATGAGTAAATAAATGTTGGTGTTGTTGAGAGCAGTGAGTAAATAAATGTTGGTGTTGTTGAGAGCAATGAGTAAATAAATGTTGGTGTTGTTGAGAGCAGTGAGTAAATAAATGTTGGTGTTGTTGAGAGCAATGAGTAAATAAATGTTGGTGTTGTTGAGAGCAATGAGTAAATAAATGTTGGTGTTGTTGAGAGCAGTGAGTAAATAAATGTTGGTGTTGTTGAGAGCAATGAGTAAATAAATGTTGGTGTTGTTGAGAGCAATGAGTAAATAAATGTTGGTGTTGTTGAGAGCAGTGAGTAAATAAATGTTGGTGTTGTTGAGAGCAATGAGTAAATAAATGTTGGTGTTGTTGAGAGCAGTGAGTAAATAAATGTTGGTGTTGTTGAGAGCAATGAGGAAATAAATGTTGGTGTTGTTGAGAGCAATGAGTAAATAAATGTTGGTGTTGTTGAGAGCAATGAGTAAATAAATGTTGGTGTTGTTGAGAGCAGTGAGTAAATAAATGTTGGTGTTGTTGAGAGCAATGAGTAAATAAATGTTGGTGTTGTTGAGAGCAATGAGTAAATAAATGTTGGTGTTGTTGAGAGCAGTGAGTAAATAAATGTTGGTGTTGTTGAGAGCAATGAGTAAATAAATGTTGGTGTTGTTGAGAGCAGTGAGTAAATAAATGTTGGTGTTGTTGAGAGCAATGAGTAAATAAATGTTGGTGTTGTTGAGAGCAGTGAGTAAATAAATGTTGGTGTTGTTGAGAGCAATGAGTAAATAAATGTTGGTGTTGTTGAGAACAGTGAGGAAATAAATGTTGGTGTTGTTGAGAGCAGTGAGGAAATAAATGTTGGTGTTGTTGAGAGCAGTGAGTAAATAAATGTTGGTGTTGTTGAGAACAATGAGGAAATAAATGTTGGTGTTGTTGAGAACAATGAGGAAATAAATGTTGGTGTTGTTGAGAGCAATGAGTAAATAAATGTTGGTGTTGTTGAGAGCAATGAGTAAATAAATGTTGGTGTTGTTGAGAGCAGTGAGTAAATAAATGTTGGTGTTGTTGAGAGCAATGAGTAAATAAATGTTGGTGTTGTTGAGAGCAATGAGTAAATAAATGTTGGTGTTGTTGAGAGCAGTGAGGAAATAAATGTTGGTGTTGTTGAGAGCAGTGAGGAAATAAATGTTGGTGTTGTTGAGAGCAGTGAGTAAATAAATGTTGGTGTTGTTGAGAACAATGAGGAAATAAATGTTGGTGTTGTTGAGAACAATGAGGAAATAAATGTTGGTGTTGTTGAGAGCAATGAGTAAATAAATGTTGGTGTTGTTGAGAGCAATGAGTAAATAAATGTTGGTGTTGTTGAGAGCAGTGAGTAAATAAATGTTGGTGTTGTTGAGAGCAATGAGTAAATAAATGTTGGTGTTGTTGAGAGCAGTGAGTAAATAAATGTTGGTGTTGTTGAGAGCAATGAGTAAATAAATGTTGGTGTTGTTGAGAACAGTGAGGAAATAAATGTTGGTGTTGTTGAGAGCAGTGAGGAAATAAATGTTGGTGTTGTTGAGAGCAGTGAGTAAATAAATGTTGGTGTTGTTGAGAACAATGAGGAAATAAATATTGGTGTTGTTGAGAACAATGAGGAAATAAATGTTGGTGTTGTTGAGAGCAATGAGTAAATAAATGTTGGTGTTGTTGAGAGCAATGAGTAAATAAATGTTGGTGTTGTTGAGAGCAGTGAGTAAATAAATGTTGGTGTTGTTGAGAGCAATGAGTAAATAAATGTTGGTGTTGTTGAGAGCAGTGAGTAAATAAATGTTGGTGTTGTTGAGAGCAATGAGTAAATAAATGTTGGTGTTGTTGAGAGCAGTGAGGAAATAAATGTTGGTGTTGTTGAGAGCAGTGAGGAAATAAATGTTGGTGTTGTTGAGAGCAATGAGTAAATAAATGTTGGTGTTGTTGAGAGCAATGAGTAAATAAATGTTGGTGTTGTTGAGAGCAGTGAGTAAATAAATGTTGGTGTTGTTGAGAGCAGTGAGTAAATAAATGTTGTTGTTGAGAGCAGTGAGTAAATAAATGTTGGTGTTGTTGAGAGCAATGAGTAAATAAATGTTGGTGTTGTTGAGAGCAATGAGTAAATAAATGTTGGTGTTGTTGAGAACAATGAGTAAATAAATGTTGGTGTTGTTGAGAGCAATGAGTAAATAAATGTTGGTGTTGTTGAGAGCAGTGAGTAAATAAATGTTGTTGTTGAGAGCAGTGAGTAAATAAATGTTGGTGTTGTTGAGAGCAGTGAGTAAATAAATGTTGTTGTTGAGAGCAGTGAGTAAATAAATGTTGTTGTTGAGAGCAGTGAGTAAATAAATGTTGGTGTTGTTGAGAGCAGTGAGTAAATAAATGTTGTTGTTGAGAGCAGTGAGTAAATAAATGTTGGTGTTGTTGAGAGCAGTGAGTAAAAAAATGTTGGTGTTGTTGAGAGCAGTGAGTAAATAAATGTTGTTGTTGAGAGCAGTGAGTAAATAAATGTTGTTGTTGAGAGCAGTGAGTAAATAAATGTTGGTGTTGTTGAGAGCAGTGAGTAAATAAATGTTGGTGTTGTTGAGAACAATGAGGAAATAAATGTTGGTGTTGTTGAGAGCAATGAGTAAATAAATGTTGGTGTTGTTGAGAGCAGTGAGTAAATAAATGTTGGTGTTGTTGAGAGCAATGAGTAAATATATGTTGGTGTTGTTGAGAACAGTGAGGAAATAAATGTTGGTGTTGTTGAGAGCAATGAGGAAATAAATGTTGGTGTTGTTGAGAGCAGTGAGGAAATAAATGTTGGTGTTGTTGAGAGCAATGAGGAAATAAATGTTGGTGTTGTTGAGAGCAATGAGGAAATAAATGTTGGTGTTGTTGAGAACAATGAGGAAATAAATGTTGGTGTTGTTGAGAGCAATGAGGAAATAAATGTTGGTGTTGTTAAGAGCAGTGAGTAAATAAATGTTGGTGTTGTTGAGAGCAATGAGGAAATAAATGTTGGTGTTGTTGAGAGCAGTGAGTAAATAAATGTTGGTGTTGTTGAGAGCAGTGAGTAAATAAATGTTGGTGTTGTTGAGAGCAGTGAGTAAATAAATGTTGGTGTTGTTGAGAGCAGTGAGTAAATAAATGTTGGTGTTGTTGAGAGCAATGAGGAAATAAATGTTGGTGTTGTTGAGAGCAATGAGTAAATAAATGTTGGTGTTGTTGAGAGCAGTGAGTAAATAAATGTTGGTGTTGTTGAGAGCAGTGAGTAAATAAATGTTGGTGTTGTTGAGAGCAATGAGGAAATAAATGTTGGTGTTGTTGAGATCAATGAGGAAATAAATGTTGGTGTTGTTGAGAGCAGTGAGTAAATAAATGTTGGTGTTGTTGAGAGCAGTGAGTAAATAAATGTTGGTGTTGTTGAGAGCAGTGAGTAAATAAATGTTGGTGTTGTTGAGAGCAGTGAGTAAATAAATGTTGGTGTTGTTGAGAGCAATGAGGAAATAAATGTTGGTGTTGTTGAGAGCAATGAGTAAATAAATGTTGGTGTTGTTGAGAGCAGTGAGGAAATAAATGTTGGTGTTGTTGAGAGCAATGAGGAAATAAATGTTGGTGTTGTTGAGAGCAGTGAGGAAATAAATGTTGGTGTTGTTGAGAGCAATGAGGAAATAAATGTTGGTGTTGTTGAGAGCAATGAGGAAATAAATGTTGGTGTTGTTGAGAGCAATGAGTAAATAAATGTTGGTGTTGTTGAGAGCAATGAGTAAATAAATGTTGGTGTTGTTGAGAGCAGTGAGTAAATAAATGTTGGTGTTGTTGAGAGCAATGAGTAAATAAATGTTGGTGTTGTTGAGAACAGTGAGGAAATAAATGTTGGTGTTGTTGAGAGCAGTGAGGAAATAAATGTTGGTGTTGTTGAGAGCAGTGAGTAAATAAATGTTGGTGTTGTTGAGAACAATGAGGAAATAAATGTTGGTGTTGTTGAGAACAATGAGGAAATAAATGTTGGTGTTGTTGAGAGCAATGAGTAAATAAATGTTGGTGTTGTTGAGAGCAATGAGTAAATAAATGTTGGTGTTGTTGAGAGCAGTGAGTAAATAAATGTTGGTGTTGTTGAGAGCAATGAGTAAATAAATGTTGGTGTTGTTGAGAGCAGTGAGTAAATAAATGTTGGTGTTGTTGAGAGCAATGAGTAAATAAATGTTGGTGTTGTTGAGAACAGTGAGGAAATAAATGTTGGTGTTGTTGAGAGCAGTGAGGAAATAAATGTTGGTGTTGTTGAGAGCAGTGAGTAAATAAATGTTGGTGTTGTTGAGAACAATGAGGAAATAAATGTTGGTGTTGTTGAGAACAATGAGGAAATAAATGTTGGTGTTGTTGAGAGCAATGAGTAAATAAATGTTGGTGTTGTTGAGAGCAATGAGTAAATAAATGTTGGTGTTGTTGAGAGCAGTGAGTAAATAAATGTTGGTGTTGTTGAGAGCAATGAGTAAATAAATGTTGGTGTTGTTGAGAGCAGTGAGTAAATAAATGTTGGTGTTGTTGAGAGCAATGAGTAAATAAATGTTGGTGTTGTTGAGAACAGTGAGGAAATAAATGTTGGTGTTGTTGAGAGCAATGAGGAAATAAATGTTGGTGTTGTTGAGAGCAGTGAGTAAATAAATGTTGGTGTTGTTGAGAACAATGAGGAAATAAATATTGGTGTTGTTGAGAACAATGAGGAAATAAATGTTGGTGTTGTTGAGAGCAATGAGTAAATAAATGTTGGTGTTGTTGAGAGCAATGAGTAAATAAATGTTGGTGTTGTTGAGAGCAGTGAATAAATAAATGTTGGTGTTGTTGAGAGCAATGAGTAAATAAATGTTGGTGTTGTTGAGAGCAGTGAGTAAATAAATGTTGGTGTTGTTGAGAGCAATGAGTAAATAAATGTTGGTGTTGTTGAGAACAGTGAGGAAATAAATGTTGGTGTTGTTGAGAGCAGTGAGGAAATAAATGTTGGTGTTGTTGAGAGCAATGAGTAAATAAATGTTGGTGTTGTTGAGAGCAATGAGTAAATAAATGTTGGTGTTGTTGAGAGCAGTGAGTAAATAAATGTTGGTGTTGTTGAGAGCAGTGAGTAAATAAATGTTGGTGTTGTTGAGAGCAATGAGTAAATAAATGTTGGTGTTGTTGAGAGCAATGAGTAAATAAATGTTGGTGTTGTTGAGAACAATGAGTAAATAAATGTTGGTGTTGTTGAGAGCAATGAGTAAATAAATGTTGGTGTTGTTGAGAGCAGTGAGTAAATAAATGTTGTTGTTGAGAGCAGTGAGTAAATAAATGTTGGTGTTGTTGAGAGCAGTGAGTAAATAAATGTTGTTGTTGAGAGCAGTGAGTAAATAAATGTTGTTGTTGAGAGCAGTGAGTAAATAAATGTTGGTGTTGTTGAGAGCAGTGAGTAAATAAATGTTGTTGTTGAGAGCAGTGAGTAAATAAATGTTGGTGTTGTTGAGAGCAGTGAGTAAATAAATGTTGGTGTTGTTGAGAGCAGTGAGTAAATAAATGTTGTTGTTGAGAGCAGTGAGTAAATAAATGTTGTTGTTGAGAGCAGTGAGTAAATAAATGTTGGTGTTGTTGAGAGCAGTGAGTAAATAAATGTTGGTGTTGTTGAGAACAATGAGGAAATAAATGTTGGTGTTGTTGAGAGCAATGAGTAAATAAATGTTGGTGTTGTTGAGAGCAGTGAGTAAATAAATGTTGGTGTTGTTGAGAGCAATGAGTAAATATATGTTGGTGTTGTTGAGAACAGTGAGGAAATAAATGTTGGTGTTGTTGAGAGCAATGAGGAAATAAATGTTGGTGTTGTTGAGAGCAGTGAGGAAATAAATGTTGGTGTTGTTGAGAGCAATGAGGAAATAAATGTTGGTGTTGTTGAGAGCAATGAGGAAATAAATGTTGGTGGTGTTGAGAACAATGAGGAAATAAATGTTGGTGTTGTTGAGAGCAATGAGGAAATAAATGTTGGTGTTGTTGAGAGCAGTGAGTAAATAAATGTTGGTGTTGTTGAGAGCAATGAGGAAATAAATGTTGGTGTTGTTGAGAGCAGTGAGTAAATAAATGTTGGTGTTGTTGAGAGCAGTGAGTAAATAAATGTTGGTGTTGTTGAGAGCAGTGAGTAAATAAATGTTGGTGTTGTTGAGAGCAGTGAGTAAATAAATGTTGGTGTTGTTGAGAGCAATGAGGAAATAAATGTTGGTGTTGTTGAGAGCAATGAGTAAATAAATGTTGGTGTTGTTGAGAGCAGTGAGTAAATAAATGTTGGTGTTGTTGAGAGCAGTGAGTAAATAAATGTTGGTGTTGTTGAGAGCAATGAGGAAATAAATGTTGGTGTTGTTGAGATCAATGAGGAAATAAATGTTGGTGTTGTTGAGAGCAGTGAGTAAATAAATGTTGGTGTTGTTGAGAGCAGTGAGTAAATAAATGTTGGTGTTGTTGAGAGCAGTGAGTAAATAAATGTTGGTGTTGTTGAGAGCAGTGAGTAAATAAATGTTGGTGTTGTTGAGAGCAATGAGGAAATAAATGTTGGTGTTGTTGAGAGCAATGAGTAAAATAAATGTTGGTGTTGTTGAGAGCAGTGAGGAAATAAATGTTGGTGTTGTTGAGAGCAATGAGGAAATAAATGTTGGTGTTGTTGAGAGCAGTGAGGAAATAAATGTTGGTGTTGTTGAGAGCAATGAGGAAATAAATGTTGGTGTTGTTGAGAGCAATGAGGAAATAAATGTTGGTGTTGTTGAGAGCAATGAGTAAATAAATGTTGGTGTTGTTGAGAGCAATGAGTAAATAAATGTTGGTGTTGTTGAGAGCAGTGAGTAAATAAATGTTGGTGTTGTTGAGAGCAATGAGTAAATAAATGTTGGTGTTGTTGAGAGCAATGAGGAAATAAATGTTGGTGTTGTTGAGAGCAATGAGTAAATAAATGTTGGTGTTGTTGAGAACAATGAGGAAATAAATGTTGGTGTTGTTGAGAGCAATGAGTAAATAAATGTTGGTGTTGTTGAGAACAATGAGGAAATAAATGTTGGTGTTGTTGAGAGCAATGAGGAAATAAATGTTGGTGTTGTTGAGAACAATGAGGAAATAAATGTTGGTGTTGTTGAGAGCAATGAAGAAATAAATGTTGGTGTTGTTGAGAGCAATGAGGAAATAAATGTTGGTGTTGTTGAGAGCAGTGAGTAAATAAATGTTGGTGTTGTTGAGAGCAATGAGGAAATAAATGTTGGTGTTGTTGAGAACAATGAGGAAATAAATGTTGGTGTTGTTGAGAGCAATGAGGAAATAAATGTTGGTGTTGTTGAGAGCAATGAGGAAATAAATGTTGGTGTTGTTGAGAGCAATGAGGAAATAAATGTTGGTGTTGTTGAGAGCAGTGAGTAAATAAATGTTGGTGTTGTTGAGAGCAATGAGGAAATAAATGTTGGTGTTGTTGAGAGCAGTGAGGAAATAAATGTTGGTGTTGTTGAGAGCAATGAGGAAATAAATGTTGGTGTTGTTGAGAGCAGTGAGTAAATAAATGTTGGTGTTGTTGAGAGCAGTGAGTAAATAAATGTTGGTGTTGTTGAGAGCAATGAGGAAATAAATGTTGGTGTTGTTGAGAACAATGAGGAAATAAATGTTGTTGTTGTTGAGAGCAATGAGGAAATAAATGTTGTTGTTGTTGAGAGCAATGAGGAAATAAATGTTGGTGTTGTTGAGAGCAGTGAGGAAATAAATGTTGGAGTTGTTGAGAGCAGTGAGTAAATAAATGTTGGTGTTGTTGAGAGCAGTGAGTAAATAAATGTTGGTGTTGTTGAGAACAATGAGGAAATAAATGTTGGTGTTGTTGAGAGCAATGAGTAAATAAATGTTGGTGTTGTTGAGAGCAGTGAGGAAATAAATGTTGGTGTTGTTGAGAGCAATGAGGAAATAAATGTTGGTGTTGTTGAGAGCAATGAGGAAATACATGTTGGTGTTGTTGAGAGCAATGAGGAAATAAATGTTGGTGTTGTTGAGAGCAGTGAGTAAATAAATGTTGGTGTTGTTGAGAGCAATGAGGAAATAAATGTTGGTGTTGTTGAGAGCAATGAGGAAATAAATGTTGGTGTTGTTGAGAGCAATGAGGAAATAAATGTTGGTGTTGTTGAGAGCAGTGAGGAAATAAATGTTGGTGTTGTTGAGAGCAATGAGGAAATAAATGTTGTTGTTGTTGAGAGCAATGAGGAAATAAATGTTGTTGTTGTTGAGAGCAATGAGGAAATAAATGTTGGTGTTGTTGAGAGCAGTGAGTAAATAAATGTTGGTGTTGTTGAGAGCAGTGAGTAAATAAATGTTGGTGTTGTTGAGAACAATGAGGAAATAAATATTGGTGTTGTTGAGAGCAATGAGGAAATAAATGTTGGTGTTGTTGAGAGCAATGAGGAAATAAATGTTGGTGTTGTTGAGAGCAGTGAGGAAATAAATGTTGGTGTTGTTGAGAGCAATGAGGAAATAAATGTTGGTGTTGTTGAGAGCAGTGAGGAAATAAATGTTGGTGTTGTTGAGAGCAATGAGGAAATAAATGTTGGTGTTGTTGAGAGCAATGAGGAAATAAATGTTGGTGTTGTTGAGAGCAATGAGGAAATAAATGTTGGTGTTGTTGAGAGCAGTGAGGAAATAAATGTTGGTGTTGTTGAGAGCAATGAGGAAATAAATGTTAGTGTTGTTGAGAGCAATGAGGAAATAAATGTTGTTGTTGTTGAGAGCAATGAGGAAATAAATGTTGGTGTTGTTGAGAGCAGTGAGTAAATAAATGTTGGTGTTGTTGAGAGCAGTGAGTAAATAAATGTTGGTGTTGTTGAGAACAATGAGGAAATAAATATTGGTGTTGTTGAGAGCAATGAGGAAATAAATGTTGGTGTTGTTGAGAGCAATGAGGAAATAAATGTTGGTGTTGTTGAGAGCAGTGAGGAAATAAATGTTGGTGTTGTTGAGAGCAATGAGGAAATAAATGTTGGTGTTGTTGAGAGCAGTGAGGAAATAAATGTTGGTGTTGTTGAGAGCAATGAGGAAATAAATGTTGGTGTTGTTGAGAGCAATGAGGAAATAAATGTTGGTGTTGTTGAGAACAATGAGGAAATAAATGTTGGTGTTGTTGAGAGCAATGAGGAAATAAATGTTGGTGTTGTTGAGAGCAGTGAGTAAATAAATGTTGGTGTTGTTGAGAGCAATGAGGAAATAAATGTTGGTGTTGTTGAGAGCAGTAGGTAAATAAATGTTGGTGTTGTTGAGAGCAGTGAGTAAATAAATGTTGGTGTTGTTGAGAGCAGTGAGTAAATAAATGTTGGTGTTGTTGAGAGCAGTGAGTAAATAAATGTTGGTGTTGTTGAGAGCAATGAGGAAATAAATGTTGGTGTTGTTGAGAGCAATGAGTAAATAAATGTTGGTGTTGTTGAGAGCAGTGAGTAAATAAATGTTGGTGTTGTTGAGAGCAGTGAGTAAATAAATGTTGGTGTTGTTGAGAGCAATGAGGAAATAAATGTTGGTGTTGTTGAGATCAATGAGGAAATAAATGTTGGTGTTGTTGAGAGCAGTGAGTAAATAAATGTTGGTGTTGTTGAGAGCAGTGAGTAAATAAATGTTGGTGTTGTTGAGAGCAGTGAGTAAATAAATGTTGGTGTTGTTGAGAGCAGTGAGTAAATAAATGTTGGTGTTGTTGAGAGCAATGAGTAAATAAATGTTGGTGTTGTTGAGAGCAGTGAGTAAATAAATGTTGTTGTTGAGAGCAGTGAGTAAATAAATGTTGGTGTTGTTGAGAGCAGTGAGTAAATAAATGTTGTTGTTGAGAGCAGTGAGTAAATAAATGTTGTTGTTGAGAGCAGTGAGTAAATAAATGTTGGTGTTGTTGAGAGCAGTGAGTAAATAAATGTTGTTGTTGAGAGCAGTGAGTAAATAAATGTTGGTGTTGTTGAGAGCAGTGAGTAAATAAATGTTGGTGTTGTTGAGAGCAGTGAGTAAATAAATGTTGTTGTTGAGAGCAGTGAGTAAATAAATGTTGTTGTTGAGAGCAGTGAGTAAATAAATGTTGGTGTTGTTGAGAGCAGTGAGTAAATAAATGTTGGTGTTGTTGAGAACAATGAGGAAATAAATGTTGGTGTTGTTGAGAGCAATGAGTAAATAAATGTTGGTGTTGTTGAGAGCAGTGAGTAAATAAATGTTGGTGTTGTTGAGAGCAATGAGTAAATATATGTTGGTGTTGTTGAGAACAGTGAGGAAATAAATGTTGGTGTTGTTGAGAGCAATGAGGAAATAAATGTTGGTGTTGTTGAGAGCAGTGAGGAAATAAATGTTGGTGTTGTTGAGAGCAATGAGGAAATAAATGTTGGTGTTGTTGAGAGCAATGAGGAAATAAATGTTGGTGGTGTTGAGAACAATGAGGAAATAAATGTTGGTGTTGTTGAGAGCAATGAGGAAATAAATGTTGGTGTTGTTGAGAGCAGTGAGTAAATAAATGTTGGTGTTGTTGAGAGCAATGAGGAAATAAATGTTGGTGTTGTTGAGAGCAGTGAGTAAATAAATGTTGGTGTTGTTGAGAGCAGTGAGTAAATAAATGTTGGTGTTGTTGAGAGCAGTGAGTAAATAAATGTTGGTGTTGTTGAGAGCAGTGAGTAAATAAATGTTGGTGTTGTTGAGAGCAATGATGAAATAAATGTTGGTGTTGTTGAGAGCAATGAGTAAATAAATGTTGGTGTTGTTGAGAGCAGTGAGTAAATAAATGTTGGTGTTGTTGAGAGCAGTGAGTAAATAAATGTTGGTGTTGTTGAGAGCAATGAGGAAATAAATGTTGGTGTTGTTGAGATCAATGAGGAAATAAATGTTGGTGTTGTTGAGAGCAGTGAGTAAATAAATGTTGGTGTTGTTGAGAGCAGTGAGTAAATAAATGTTGGTGTTGTTGAGAGCAGTGAGTAAATAAATGTTGGTGTTGTTGAGAGCAGTGAGTAAATAAATGTTGGTGTTGTTGAGAGCAATGAGGAAATAAATGTTGGTGTTGTTGAGAGCAATGAGTAAAATAAATGTTGGTGTTGTTGAGAGCAGTGAGGAAATAAATGTTGGTGTTGTTGAGAGCAATGAGGAAATAAATGTTGGTGTTGTTGAGAGCAGTGAGGAAATAAATGTTGGTGTTGTTGAGAGCAATGAGGAAATAAATGTTGGTGTTGTTGAGAGCAATGAGGAAATAAATGTTGGTGTTGTTGAGAGCAATGAGTAAATAAATGTTGGTGTTGTTGAGAGCAATGAGTAAATAAATGTTGGTGTTGTTGAGAGCAGTGAGTAAATAAATGTTGGTGTTGTTGAGAGCAATGAGTAAATAAATGTTGGTGTTGTTGAGAGCAATGAGGAAATAAATGTTGGTGTTGTTGAGAGCAATGAGTAAATAAATGTTGGTGTTGTTGAGAACAATGAGGAAATAAATGTTGGTGTTGTTGAGAGCAATGAGTAAATAAATGTTGGTGTTGTTGAGAACAATGAGGAAATAAATGTTGGTGTTGTTGAGAGCAATGAGGAAATAAATGTTGGTGTTGTTGAGAACAATGAGGAAATAAATGTTGGTGTTGTTGAGAGCAATGAAGAAATAAATGTTGGTGTTGTTGAGAGCAATGAGGAAATAAATGTTGGTGTTGTTGAGAGCAGTGAGTAAATAAATGTTGGTGTTGTTGAGAGCAATGAGGAAATAAATGTTGGTGTTGTTGAGAACAATGAGGAAATAAATGTTGGTGTTGTTGAGAGCAATGAGGAAATAAATGTTGGTGTTGTTGAGAGCAATGAGGAAATAAATGTTGGTGTTGTTGAGAGCAATGAGGAAATAAATGTTGGTGTTGTTGAGAGCAGTGAGTAAATAAATGTTGGTGTTGTTGAGAGCAATGAGGAAATAAATGTTGGTGTTGTTGAGAGCAGTGAGGAAATAAATGTTGGTGTTGTTGAGAGCAATGAGGAAATAAATGTTGGTGTTGTTGAGAGCAGTGAGTAAATAAATGTTGGTGTTGTTGAGAGCAGTGAGTAAATAAATGTTGGTGTTGTTGAGAGCAATGAGGAAATAAATGTTGGTGTTGTTGAGAACAATGAGGAAATAAATGTTGTTGTTGTTGAGAGCAATGAGGAAATAAATGTTGTTGTTGTTGAGAGCAATGAGGAAATAAATGTTGGTGTTGTTGAGAGCAGTGAGGAAATAAATGTTGGAGTTGTTGAGAGCAGTGAGTAAATAAATGTTGGTGTTGTTGAGAGCAGTGAGTAAATAAATGTTGGTGTTGTTGAGAACAATGAGGAAATAAATGTTGGTGTTGTTGAGAGCAATGAGTAAATAAATGTTGGTGTTGTTGAGAGCAGTGAGGAAATAAATGTTGGTGTTGTTGAGAGCAATGAGGAAATAAATGTTGGTGTTGTTGAGAGCAATGAGGAAATACATGTTGGTGTTGTTGAGAGCAATGAGGAAATAAATGTTGGTGTTGTTGAGAGCAGTGAGTAAATAAATGTTGGTGTTGTTGAGAGCAATGAGGAAATAAATGTTGGTGTTGTTGAGAGCAATGAGGAAATAAATGTTGGTGTTGTTGAGAGCAATGAGGAAATAAATGTTGGTGTTGTTGAGAGCAGTGAGGAAATAAATGTTGGTGTTGTTGAGAGCAATGAGGAAATAAATGTTGTTGTTGTTGAGAGCAATGAGGAAATAAATGTTGTTGTTGTTGAGAGCAATGAGGAAATAAATGTTGGTGTTGTTGAGAGCAGTGAGTAAATAAATGTTGGTGTTGTTGAGAGCAGTGAGTAAATAAATGTTGGTGTTGTTGAGAACAATGAGGAAATAAATATTGGTGTTGTTGAGAGCAATGAGGAAATAAATGTTGGTGTTGTTGAGAGCAATGAGGAAATAAATGTTGGTGTTGTTGAGAGCAGTGAGGAAATAAATGTTGGTGTTGTTGAGAGCAATGAGGAAATAAATGTTGGTGTTGTTGAGAGCAGTGAGTAAATAAATGTTGGTGTTGTTGAGAGCAATGAGGAAATAAATGTTGGTGTTGTTGAGAGCAATGAGGAAATAAATGTTGGTGTTGTTGAGAGCAATGAGGAAATAAATGTTGGTGTTGTTGAGAGCAGTGAGGAAATAAATGTTGGTGTTGTTGAGAGCAGTGAGTAAATAAATGTTGGTGTTGTTGAGAGCAGTGAGTAAATAAATGTTGGTGTTGTTGAGAGCAATGAGGAAATAAATGTTGGTGTTGTTGAGAGCAATGAGTAAAATAAATGTTGGTGTTGTTGAGAGCAGTGAGGAAATAAATGTTGGTGTTGTTGAGAGCAATGAGGAAATAAATGTTGGTGTTGTTGAGAGCAGTGAGGAAATAAATGTTGGTGTTGTTGAGAGCAATGAGGAAATAAATGTTGGTGTTGTTGAGAGCAATGAGGAAATAAATGTTGGTGTTGTTGAGAGCAATGAGTAAATAAATGTTGGTGTTGTTGAGAGCAATGAGTAAATAAATGTTGGTGTTGTTGAGAGCAGTGAGTAAATAAATGTTGGTGTTGTTGAGAGCAATGAGTAAATAAATGTTGGTGTTGTTGAGAGCAATGAGGAAATAAATGTTGGTGTTGTTGAGAGCAATGAGTAAATAAATGTTGGTGTTGTTGAGAACAATGAGGAAATAAATGTTGGTGTTGTTGAGAGCAATGAGTAAATAAATGTTGGTGTTGTTGAGAACAATGAGGAAATAAATGTTGGTGTTGTTGAGAGCAATGAGGAAATAAATGTTGGTGTTGTTGAGAACAATGAGGAAATAAATGTTGGTGTTGTTGAGAGCAATGAGAAATAAATGTTGGTGTTGTTGAGAGCAATGAGGAAATAAATGTTGGTGTTGTTGAGAGCAGTGAGTAAATAAATGTTGGTGTTGTTGAGAGCAATGAGGAAATAAATGTTGGTGTTGTTGAGAACAATGAGGAAATAAATGTTGGTGTTGTTGAGAGCAATGAGGAAATAAATGTTGGTGTTGTTGAGAGCAATGAGGAAATAAATGTTGGTGTTGTTGAGAGCAATGAGGAAATAAATGTTGGTGTTGTTGAGAGCAGTGAGTAAATAAATGTTGGTGTTGTTGAGAGCAATGAGGAAATAAATGTTGGTGTTGTTGAGAGCAGTGAGGAAATAAATGTTGGTGTTGTTGAGAGCAATGAGGAAATAAATGTTGGTGTTGTTGAGAGCAGTGAGTAAATAAATGTTGGTGTTGTTGAGAGCAGTGAGTAAATAAATGTTGGTGTTGTTGAGAGCAATGAGGAAATAAATGTTGGTGTTGTTGAGAACAATGAGGAAATAAATGTTGGTGTTGTTGAGAGCAATGAGGAAATAAATGTTGGTGTTGTTGAGAGCAATGAGGAAATAAATGTTGGTGTTGTTGAGAGCAGTGAGGAAATAAATGTTGGTGTTGTTGAGAGCAGTGAGTAAATAAATGTTGGTGTTGTTGAGAGCAGTGAGTAAATAAATGTTGGTGTTGTTGAGAACAATGAGGAAATAAATGTTGGTGTTGTTGAGAGCAATGAGTAAATAAATGTTGGTGTTGTTGAGAGCAGTGAGGAAATAAATGTTGGTGTTGTTGAGAGCAATGAGGAAATAAATGTTGGTGTTGTTGAGAGCAATGAGGAAATAAATGTTGGTGTTGTTGAGAGCAATGAGGAAATAAATGTTGGTGTTGTTGAGAGCAGTGAGTAAATAAATGTTGGTGTTGTTGAGAGCAATGAGGAAATAAATGTTGGTGTTGTTGAGAGCAATGAGGAAATAAATGTTGGTGTTGTTGAGAGCAATGAGGAAATAAATGTTGGTGTTGTTGAGAGCAGTGAGGAAATAAATGTTGGTGTTGTTGAGAGCAATGAGGAAATAAATGTTGTTGTTGTTGAGAGCAATGAGGAAATAAATGTTGTTGTTGTTGAGAGCAATGAGGAAATAAATGTTGGTGTTGTTGAGAGCAGTGAGTAAATAAATGTTGGTGTTGTTGAGAGCAGTGAGTAAATAAATGTTGGTGTTGTTGAGAACAATGAGGAAATAAATGTTGGTGTTGTTGAGAGCAATGAGGAAATAAATGTTGGTGTTGTTGAGAGCAATGAGGAAATAAATGTTGGTGTTGTTGAGAGCAGTGAGGAAATAAATGTTGGTGTTGTTGAGAGCAATGAGGAAATAAATGTTGGTGTTGTTGAGAGCAATGAGGAAATAAATGTTGGTGTTGTTGAGAGCAATGAGGAAATAAATGTTGGTGTTGTTGAGAGCAGTGAGGAAATAAATGTTGGTGTTGTTGAGAGCAATGAGGAAATAAATGTTGGTGTTGTTGAGAGCAATGAGGAAATAAATGTTGGTGTTGTTGAGAGCAATGAGGAAATAAATGTTGGTGTTGTTGAGAGCAATGAGTAAATAAATGTTGGTGTTGTTGGTGAGCTGTGAGTTATTATTGTTGGGTGTTGTTGTAGAGCTGGTGATATTAATATGGTTGGTGTGTTGAGAGCTATGGTGGTAAATTATTGGTGGTGTTGTTGTGTGCTTTGTGGTATTATATGTTGGGGTGGGTGAGCTAGGTGTTTTTGTTTGGTGTGGTGTGGGGGATGTGCATGTGGTATTATTTGGTGGGTGGGGGTGGAGTGTGTGGTGGTTTATTATGGGGGTGGGGGTGGGGTTGCATGGGTGGTTTGTTTGGTGTGTGGTGAGAGCGAGGTGGGCAGTTAAGCAGGGTGTGTGATGTGTGATTGTACTTTGGGTGGGGTAGATAGGAGAGATTAGTTATAATTATGGGTGGGGTAGATGGGTGAGCTTATTATAATTTGGGTGGGTAGATGGAGAGATTATTCATAATTATGGGTGGGTAGATGGGAGAGATTATTATAATTATGGGTGGGTAGATGGGAGAGATTATTATAATTATGGGTGGGTAGATGGGAGAGATTATTATAATTATGGGTGGGTAGATGGGAGAGATTATTATAATTATGGGTGGGTAGATGGGAGAGATTATTATAATTATGGGTGGGTAGATGGGAGAGATTATTATAATTATGGGTGGGAAGATGGGAGAGATTATTATAATTATGGGTGGGTAGATAGGAGAGATTATTATAATTATGGGTGGGTAGATGGGAGAGATTATTATAATTATGGGTGGGTAGATGGGAGAGATTATTATAATTATGGGTGGGTAGATGGGAGAGATTATTATAATTATGGGTGGGAAGATGGGAGAGATTATTATAATTATGGGTGGGTAGATGGGAGAGATTATTATAATTATGGGTGGGTAGATAGGAGAGATTATTATAATTATGGGTGGGTAGATGGGAGAGATTATTATAATTATGGGTGGGAGATGGGAGAGATTATTATAATTATGGGTGGGTAGATGGGAGAGATTATTATAATTATGGGTGGGAAGATGGGAGAGATTATTATAATTATGGGTGGGTAGATGGGAGAGATTATTATAATTATGGGTGGGTAGATGGGAGAGATTATTATAATTATGGGTGGGTAGATGGGAGAGATTATTATAATTATGGGTGGGTAGATGGGAGAGATTATTATAATTATGGGTGGGTAGATGGGAGAGATTATTATAATTATGGGTGGGTAGATGGGAGAGATTATTATAATTATGGGTGGGTAGATGGGAGAGATTATTATAATTATGGGTGGGTAGATGGGAGATTATTATAATTATGGGTGGGAGATGGGAGAGATTATTATAATTATGGGTGGGAAGATGGGAGAGATTATTATAATTATGGGTGGGTAGATGGGAGAGATTATTATAATTATGGGTGGGAAGATGGGAGAGATTATTATAATTATGGGTGGGTAGATGGGAGAGATTATTATAATTATGGGTGGGTAGATGGGAGAGATTATTATAATTATGGGTGGGAAGATGGGAGAGATTATTATAATTATGGGTGGGTAGATAGGGAGAGATTATTATAATTATGGGTGGGTAGATGGGAGAGATTATTATAATTATGGGTGGGTAGATGGGAGAGATTATTATAATTATGGGTGGGAAGATGGGAGAGATTATTATAATTATGGGTGGGTAGATGGGAGAGATTATTATAATTATGGGTGGGTAGATAGGGAGAGATTATTATAATTATGGGTGGGTAGATAGGAGAGATTATTATAATTATGGGTGGGTAGATGGGAGAGATTATTATAATTATGGGTGGGAAGATGGGAGAGATTATTATAATTATGGGTGGGAAGATGGGAGAGATTATTATAATTATGGGTGGGTAGATGGGAGAGATTATTATAATTATGGGTGGGTAGATAGGAGAGATTATTATAATTATGGGTGGGTAGATGGGAGAGATTATTATAATTATGGGTGGGAAGATGGGAGAGATTATTATAATTATGGGTGGGTAGATGGGAGAGATTATTATAATTATGGGTGGGTAGATAGGAGAGATTATTATAATTATGGGTGGGTAGATGGGAGAGATTATTATAATTATGGGTGGGAAGATGGGAGAGATTATTATAATTATGGGTGGGTAGATGGGAGAGATTATTATAATTATGGGTGGGTAGATGGGAGAGATTATTATAATTATGGGTGGGTAGATGGGAGAGATTATTATAATTATGGGTGGGAAGATGGGAGAGATTATTATAATTATGGGTGGGAAGATGGGAGAGATTATTATAATTATGGGTGGGTAGATGGGAGAGATTATTATAATTATGGGTGGGTAGATGGGAGAGATTATTATAATTATGGGTGGGAAGATGGGAGAGATTATTATAATTATGGGTGGGTAGATGGGAGAGATTATTATAATTATGGGTGGGAAGATGGGAGAGATTATTATAATTATGGGTGGGAAGATGGGAGAGATTATTATAATTATGGGTGGGTAGATAGGAGAGATTATTATAATTATGGGTGGGTAGATAGGAGAGATTATTATAATTATGGGTGGGTAGATGGGAGAGATTATTATAATTATGGGTGGGAAGATGGGAGAGATTATTATAATTATGGGTGGGTAGATGGGAGAGATTATTATAATTATGGGTGGGTAGATAGGGAGAGATTATTATAATTATGGGTGGGTAGATGGGAGAGATTATTATAATTATGGGTGGGTAGATGGGAGAGATTATTATAATTATGGGTGGGAAGATGGGAGAGATTATTATAATTATGGGTGGGTAGATGGGAGAGATTATTATAATTATGGGTGGGTAGATGGGAGAGATTATTATAATTATGGGTGGGTAGATAGGAGAGATTATTATAATTATGGGTGGGTAGATGGGAGAGATTATTATAATTATGGGTGGGTAGATGGGAGAGATTATTATAATTATGGGTGGGTAGATGGGAGATTATTTATTATGGGTAGATGAGATTATTATAATTATGGGTGGGTAGATGGGAGAGATTATTATAATTATGGGTGGGTAGATGGGAGAGATTATTATAATTATGGGTGGGTAGATGGGAGAGATTATTATAATTATGGGTGGGTAGATAGGGAGAGATTATTATAATTATGGGTGGGTAGATGGGAGAGATTATTATAATTATGGGTGGGTAGATGGGAGAGATTATTATAATTATGGGTGGGTAGATGGAGAGATTATTATAATTATGGGTGGGTAGATAGGAGAGATTATTATAATTATGGGTGGGTAGATGGGAGAGATTATTATAATTATGGGTGGGTAGATGGGAGAGATTATTATAATTATGGGTGGGAAGATGGGAGAGATTATTATAATTATGGGTGGGTAGATGGAGAGATTATTATAATTATGGGTGGGTAGATGGGAGAGATTATTATAATTATGGGTGGGTAGATGGAGAGATTATTATAATTATGGGTGGGTAGATGGGAGAGATTATTATAATTATGGGTGGGTAGATGGGAGAGATTATTATAATTATGGGTGGGTAGATGGGAGAGATTATTATAATTATGGGTGGGTAGATAGGAGAGATTATTATAATTATGGGTGGGTAGATGGGAGAGATTATTATAATTATGGGTGGGTAGATAGGGAGAGATTATTATAATTATGGGTGGGTAGATGGGAGAGATTATTATAATTATGGGTGGGTAGATAGGGAGAGATTATTATAATTATGGGTGGGTAGATAGGGAGAGATTATTATAATTATGGGTGGGTAGATGGGAGAGATTATTATAATTATGGGTGGGTAGATGGGAGAGATTATTATAATTATGGGTGGGAAGATGGGAGAGATTATTATAATTATGGGTGGGTAGATGGGAGAGATTATTATAATTATGGGTGGGTAGATAGGAGAGATTATTATAATTATGGGTGGGTAGATGGGAGAGATTATTATAATTATGGGTGGGTAGATGGGAGAGATTATTATAATTATGGGTGGGTAGATGGGAGAGATTATTATAATTATGGGTGGGTAGATGGGAGAGATTATTATAATTATGGGTGGGAGATGGGAGAGATTATTATAATTATGGGTGGGTAGATGGAGAGATTATTATAATTATGGGTGGGTAGATAGGAGAGATTATTATAATTATGGGTGGGTAGATGGGAGAGATTATTATAATTATGGGTGGGTAGATGGGAGAGATTATTATAATTATGGGTGGGTAGATGGGAGAGATTATTATAATTATGGGTGGGTAGATAGGAGAGATTATTATAATTATGGGTGGGTAGATGGGAGAGATTATTATAATTATGGGTGGGTAGATGGGAGAGATTATTATAATTATGGGTGGGTAGATGGGAGAGATTATTATAATTATGGGTGGGAGATAGGAGAGATTATTATAATTATGGGTGGGAGATGGGAGATTATTATAATTATGGGTGGGTAGATGGGAGATTATTATAATTATGGGTGGGTAGATGGAGAGATTATTATAATTATGGGTGGGTAGATGGGAGAGATTATTATAATTATGGGTGGGTAGATGGGAGAGATTATTATAATTATGGGTGGGTAGATAGGAGAGATTATTATAATTATGGGTGGGTAGATAGGAGAGATTATTATAATTATGGGTGGGTAGATGGAGAGATTATTATAATTATGGGTGGGTAGATGGGAGAGATTATTATAATTATGGGTGGGTAGATGGGAGAGATTATTATAATTATGGGTGGGTAGATAGGAGAGATTATTATAATTATGGGTGGGTAGATGGGAGAGATTATTATAATTATGGGTGGGTAGATGGGAGAGATTATTATAATTATGGGTGGGTAGATGGAGAGATTATTATAATTATGGGTGGGTAGATAGGAGAGATTATTATAATTATGGGTGGGTAGATGGGAGAGATTATTATAATTATGGGTGGGTAGATGGGAGAGATTATTATAATTATGGGTGGGAAGATGGGAGAGATTATTATAATTATGGGTGGGTAGATGGGAGAGATTATTATAATTATGGGTGGGTAGATAGGGAGAGATTATTATAATTATGGGTGGGTAGATGGGAGAGATTATTATAATTATGGGTGGGTAGATGGGAGAGATTATTATAATTATGGGTGGGTAGATAGGAGAGATTATTATAATTATGGGTGGGTAGATAGGGAGAGATTATTATAATTATGGGTGGGTAGATGGGAGAGATTATTATAATTATGGGTGGGTAGATGGGAGAGATTATTATAATTATGGGTGGGTAGATGGGAGAGATTATTATAATTATGGGTGGGTAGATGGGAGAGATTATTATAATTATGGGTGGGTAGATGGGAGAGATTATTATAATTATGGGTGGGTAGATAGGGAGAGATTATTATAATTATGGGTGGGAAGATGGGAGAGATTATTATAATTATGGGTGGGTAGATGGGAGAGATTATTATAATTATGGGTGGGTAGATGGGAGAGATTATTATAATTATGGGTGGGTAGATGGGAGAGATTATTATAATTATGGGTGGGTAGATGGGAGAGATTATTATAATTATGGGTGGGTAGATGGGAGAGATTATTATAATTATGGGTGGGAAGATGGGAGAGATTATTATAATTATGGGTGGGTAGATGGGAGAGATTATTATAATTATGGGTGGGTAGATGGGAGAGATTATTATAATTATGGGTGGGTAGATAGGGAGAGATTATTATAATTATGGGTGGGTAGATGGGAGAGATTATTATAATTATGGGTGGGTAGATGGGAGAGATTATTATAATTATGGGTGGGTAGATGGGAGAGATTATTATAATTATGGGTGGGTAGATGGGAGAGATTATTATAATTATGGGTGGGTAGATGGGAGAGATTATTATAATTATGGGTGGGTAGATGGGAGAGATTATTATAATTATGGGTGGGTAGATGGGAGAGATTATTATAATTATGGGTGGGTAGATGGGAGAGATTATTATAATTATGGGTGGGTAGATGGGAGAGATTATTATAATTATGGGTGGGTAGATGGAGAGATTATTATAATTATGGGTGGGTAGATGGGAGAGATTATTATAATTATGGGTGGGTAGATGGGAGAGATTATTATAATTATGGGTGGGTAGATGGGAGAGATTATTATAATTATGGGTGGGTAGATGGGAGAGATTATTATAATTATGGGTGGGAAGATGGGAGAGATTATTATAATTATGGGTGGGTAGATGGGAGAGATTATTATAATTATGGGTGGGTAGATAGGGAGAGATTATTATAATTATGGGTGGGTAGATAGGGAGAGATTATTATAATTATGGGTGGGTAGATGGGAGAGATTATTATAATTATGGGTGGGTAGATGGGAGAGATTATTATAATTATGGGTGGGTAGATGGGAGAGATTATTATAATTATGGGTGGGTAGATGGGAGAGATTATTATAATTATGGGTGGGAAGATGGGAGAGATTATTATAATTATGGGTGGGTAGATGGGAGAGATTATTATAATTATGGGTGGGTAGATGGGAGAGATTATTATAATTATGGGTGGGTAGATGGGAGAGATTATTATAATTATGGGTGGGTAGATGGGAGAGATTATTATAATTATGGGTGGGTAGATGGGAGAGATTATTATAATTATGGGTGGGTAGATGGGAGAGATTATTATAATTATGGGTGGGTAGATAGGGAGAGATTATTATAATTATGGGTGGGTAGATGGGAGAGATTATTATAATTATGGGTGGGTAGATAGGGAGAGATTATTATAATTATGGGTGGGTAGATGGGAGAGATTATTATAATTATGGGTGGGTAGATGGGAGAGATTATTATAATTATGGGTGGGTAGATGGGAGAGATTATTATAATTATGGGTGGGTAGATGGGAGAGATTATTATAATTATGGGTGGGTAGATGGGAGAGATTATTATAATTATGGGTGGGTAGATGGGAGAGATTATTATAATTATGGGTGGGTAGATAGGAGAGATTATTATAATTATGGGTGGGTAGATGGGAGAGATTATTATAATTATGGGTGGGTAGATGGGAGAGATTATTATAATTATGGGTGGGTAGATGGGAGAGATTATTATAATTATGGGTGGGTAGATGGGAGAGATTATTATAATTATGGGTGGGTAGATAGGGAGAGATTATTATAATTATGGGTGGGTAGATAGGGAGAGATTATTATAATTATGGGTGGGTAGATGGGAGAGATTATTATAATTATGGGTGGGTAGATGGGAGAGATTATTATAATTATGGGTGGGTAGATGGGAGAGATTATTATAATTATGGGTGGGTAGATAGGGAGAGATTATTATAATTATGGGTGGGTAGATGGGAGAGATTATTATAATTATGGGTGGGTAGATGGGAGAGATTATTATAATTATGGGTGGGTAGATGGGAGAGATTATTATAATTATGGGTGGGTAGATAGGGCGAGACTTATTATAATTATTGGGTGGGTAGATCGGAGAGATTATTATAATTATGGGTGGGTAGATAGGAGAGATTATTATAAATTATGGGTGGGTAGATCGGGAGGATTTATTATAATTATGGCGTGACTCAACAACACCAACATTTATTTACTCATTGCTCTCAACAACACCAACATTTATTTACTCATTGCTCTCAACAACACCAACATTTATTTACTCACTGCTCTCAACAACACCAACATTTATTTACTCACTGCTCTCAACAACACCAACATTTATTTACTCACTGCTCTCAACAACACCAACATTTATTTACTCATTGCTCTCAACAACACCAACATTTATTTACT
Organism: Ampullaceana balthica; assembly: GCA_944989445.1. Classification (NCBI taxonomy): domain Eukaryota; kingdom Metazoa; phylum Mollusca; class Gastropoda; family Lymnaeidae; genus Ampullaceana; species Ampullaceana balthica. The sequence goes on from CALYLW010002586.1 coordinate 28,725, forward strand.
CATTGCTCTCAACAACACCAACATTTATTTACTCATTGCTCTCAACAACACCAACATTTATTTCCTCATTGCTCTCAACAACACCAACATTTATTTACTCATTGCTCTCAACAACACCAACATTTATTTACTCATTGCTCTCAACAACACCAACATTTATTTACTCATTGCTCTCAACAACACCAACATTTATTTACTCATTGCTCTCAACAACACCAACATTTATTTCCTCATTGCTCTCAACAACACCAACATTTATTTACTCACTGCTCTCAACAACACCAACATTTATTTACTCATTGCTCTCAACAACACCAACATTTATTTACTCATTGCTCTCAACAACACCAACATTTATTTACTCATTGCTCTCAACAACACCAACATTTATTTACTCATTGCTCTCAACAACACCAACATTTATTTACTCATTGCTCTCAACAACACCAACATTTATTTCCTCATTGCTCTCAACAACACCAACATTTATTTCCTCATTGCTCTCAACAACACCAACATTTATTTCCTCATTGCTCTCAACAACACCAACATTTATTTCCTCATTGCTCTCAACAACACCAACATTTATTTCCTCACTGCTCTCAACAACACCAACATTTATTTACTCATTGCTCTCAACAACACCAACATTTATTTCCTCATTGCTCTCAACAACACCAACATTTATTTACTCATTGCTCTCAACAACACCAACATTTATTTACTCACTGCTCTCAACAACACCAACATTTATTTACTCATTGCTCTCAACAACACCAACATTTATTTACTCATTGCTCTCAACAACACCAACATTTATTTCCTCATTGCTCTCAACAACACCAACATTTATTTCCTCATTGCTCTCAACAACACCAACATTTATTTACTCACTGCTCTCAACAACACCAACATTTATTTACTCACTGCTCTCAACAACACCAACATTTATTTACTCATTGCTCTCAACAACACCAACATTTATTTCCTCATTGCTCTCAACAACACCAACATTTATTTACTCACTGCTCTCAACAACACCAACATTTATTTACTCATTGCTCTCAACAACACCAACATTTATTTACTCACTGCTCTCAACAACACCAACATTTATTTACTCACTGCTCTCAACAACACCAACATTTATTTACTCATTGCTCTCAACAACACCAACATTTATTTACTCACTGCTCTCAACAACACCAACATTTATTTCCTCATTGCTCTCAACAACACCAACATTTATTTCCTCATTGCTCTCAACAACACCAACATTTATTTCCTCATTGCTCTCAACAACACCAACATTTATTTCCTCATTGCTCTCAACAACACCAACATTTATTTCCTCACTGCTCTCAACAACACCAACATTTATTTCCTCATTGCTCTCAACAACACCAACATTTATTTCCTCATTGCTCTCAACAACACCAACATTTATTTCCTCATTGCTCTCAACAACACCAACATTTATTTACTCACTGCTCTCAACAACACCAACATTTATTTACTCACTGCTCTCAACAACACCAACATTTATTTCCTCATTGCTCTCAACAACACCAACATTTATTTCCTCATTGCTCTCAACAACACCAACATTTATTTCCTCATTGCTCTCAACAACACCAACATTTATTTCCTCACTGCTCTCAACAACACCAACATTTATTTCCTCATTGCTCTCAACAACACCAACATTTATTTCCTCATTGCTCTCAACAACACCAACATTTATTTCCTCATTGCTCTCAACAACACCAACATTTATTTACTCACTGCTCTCAACAACACCAACATTTATTTACTCATTGCTCTCAACAACACCAACATTTATTTCCTCACTGCTCTCAACAACACCAACATTTATTTCCTCATTGCTCTCAACAACACCAACATTTATTTCCTCATTGCTCTCAACAACACCAACATTTATTTCCTCATTGCTCTCAACAACACCAACATTTATTTACTCACTGCTCTCAACAACACCAACATTTATTTACTCACTGCTCTCAACAACACCAACATTTATTTCCTCATTGCTCTCAACAACACCAACATTTATTTCCTCATTGCTCTCAACAACACCAACATTTATTTCCTCATTGCTCTCAACAACACCAACATTTATTTACTCACTGCTCTCAACAACACCAACATTTATTTCCTCATTGCTCTCAACAACACCAACATTTATTTACTCATTGCTCTCAACAACACCAACATTTATTTCCTCATTGCTCTCAACAACACCAACATTTATTTACTCACTGCTCTCAACAACACCAACATTTATTTCCTCATTGCTCTCAACAACACCAACATTTATTTCCTCATTGCTCTCAACAACACCAACATTTATTTACTCATTGCTCTCAACAACACCAACATTTATTTCCTCACTGCTCTCAACAACACCAACATTTATTTACTCATTGCTCTCAACAACACCAACATTTATTTCCTCATTGCTCTCAACAACACCAACATTTATTTACTCACTGCTCTCAACAACACCAACATTTATTTACTCACTGCTCTCAACAACACCAACATTTATTTCCTCACTGCTCTCAACAACACCAACATTTATTTCCTCATTGCTCTCAACAACACCAACATTTATTTCCTCATTGCTCTCAACAACACCAACATTTATTTCCTCATTGCTCTCAACAACACCAACATTTATTTACTCATTGCTCTCAACAACACCAACATTTATTTACTCACTGCTCTCAACAACACCAACATTTATTTACTCACTGCTCTCAACAACACCAACATTTATTTACTCATTGCTCTCAACAACACCAACATTTATTTACTCACTGCTCTCAACAACACCAACATTTATTTACTCATTGCTCTCAACAACACCAACATTTATTTACTCACTGCTCTCAACAACACCAACATTTATTTCCTCATTGCTCTCAACAACACCAACATTTATTTACTCATTGCTCTCAACAACACCAACATTTATTTCCTCATTGCTCTCAACAACACCAACATTTATTTACTCATTGCTCTCAACAACACCAACATTTATTTACTCATTGCTCTCAACAACACCAACATTTATTTACTCACTGCTCTCAACAACACCAACATTTATTTACTCACTGCTCTCAACAACACCAACATTTATTTACTCATTGCTCTCAACAACACCAACATTTATTTCCTCATTGCTCTCAACAACACCAACATTTATTTACTCATTGCTCTCAACAACACCAACATTTATTTACTCATTGCTCTCAACAACACCAACATTTATTTACTCATTGCTCTCAACAACACCAACATTTATTTCCTCATTGCTCTCAACAACACCAACATTTATTTACTCACTGCTCTCAACAACACCAACATTTATTTACTCATTGCTCTCAACAACACCAACATTTATTTACTCATTGCTCTCAACAACACCAACATTTATTTACTCACTGCTCTCAACAACACCAACATTTATTTACTCATTGCTCTCAACAACACCAACATTTATTTACTCATTGCTCTCAACAACACCAACATTTATTTCCTCATTGCTCTCAACAACACCAACATTTATTTACTCATTGCTCTCAACAACACCAACATTTATTTACTCACTGCTCTCAACAACACCAACATTTATTTCCTCATTGCTCTCAACAACACCAACATTTATTTCCTCACTGCTCTCAACAACACCAACATTTATTTACTCATTGCTCTCAACAACACCAACATTTATTTCCTCATTGCTCTCAACAACACCAACATTTATTTACTCACTGCTCTCAACAACACCAACATTTATTTACTCACTGCTCTCAACAACACCAACATTTATTTACTCACTGCTCTCAACAACACCAACATTTATTTACTCACTGCTCTCAACAACACCAACATTTATTTCCTCATTGATCTCAACAACACCAACATTTATTTCCTCATTGCTCTCAACAACACCAACATTTATTTACTCACTGCTCTCAACAACACCAACATTTATTTACTCACTGCTCTCAACAACACCAACATTTATTTACTCATTGCTCTCAACAACACCAACATTTATTTCCTCATTGCTCTCAACAACACCAACATTTATTTACTCACTGCTCTCAACAACACCAACATTTATTTACTCACTGCTCTCAACAACACCAACATTTATTTACTCACTGCTCTCAACAACACCAACATTTATTTACTCACTGCTCTCAACAACACCAACATTTATTTCCTCATTGCTCTCAACAACACCAACATTTATTTACTCACTGCTCTCAACAACACCAACATTTATTTACTCACTGCTCTCAACAACACCAACATTTATTTCCTCATTGCTCTCAACAACACCAACATTTATTTCCTCATTGTTCTCAACAACACCAACATTTATTTCCTCATTGCTCTCAACAACACCAACATTTATTTCCTCATTGCTCTCAACAACACCAACATTTATTTCCTCACTGCTCTCAACAACACCAACATTTATTTCCTCATTGCTCTCAACAACACCAACATTTATTTCCTCACTGCTCTCAACAACACCAACATTTATTTCCTCATTGCTCTCAACAACACCAACATTTATTTCCTCATTGCTCTCAACAACACCAACATTTATTTCCTCATTGTTCTCAACAACACCAACATTTATTTACTCACTGCTCTCAACAACACCAACATTTATTTACTCACTGCTCTCAACAACACCAACATTTATTTCCTCATTGCTCTCAACAACACCAACATTTATTTCCTCATTGCTCTCAACAACACCAACATTTATTTCCTCATTGCTCTCAACAACACCAACATTTATTTACTCACTGCTCTCAACAACACCAACATTTATTTACTCATTGCTCTCAACAACACCAACATTTATTTCCTCATTGCTCTCAACAACACCAACATTTATTTCCTCATTGCTCTCAACAACACCAACATTTATTTCCTCACTGCTCTCAACAACACCAACATTTATTTCCTCATTGCTCTCAACAACACCAACATTTATTTCCTCACTGCTCTCAACAACACCAACATTTATTTCCTCATTGCTCTCAACAACACCAACATTTATTTCCTCATTGCTCTCAACAACACCAACATTTATTTCCTCATTGTTCTCAACAACACCAACATTTATTTACTCACTGCTCTCAACAACACCAACATTTATTTACTCACTGCTCTCAACAACACCAACATTTATTTCCTCATTGCTCTCAACAACACCAACATTTATTTCCTCATTGCTCTCAACAACACCAACATTTATTTCCTCATTGCTCTCAACAACACCAACATTTATTTCCTCACTGCTCTCAACAACACCAACATTTATTTCCTCATTGCTCTCAACAACACCAACATTTATTTCCTCATTGCTCTCAACAACACCAACATTTATTTCCTCATTGCTCTCAACAACACCAACATTTATTTACTCACTGCTCTCAACAACACCAACATTTATTTCCTCATTGCTCTCAACAACACCAACATGTATTTCCTCATTGCTCTCAACAACACCAACATTTATTTCCTCATTGCTCTCAACAACACCAACATTTATTTCCTCACTGCTCTCAACAACACCAACATTTATTTACTCATTGCTCTCAACAACACCAACATTTATTTCCTCATTGTTCTCAACAACACCAACATTTATTTACTCACTGCTCTCAACAACACCAACATTTATTTACTCACTGCTCTCAACAACTCCAACATTTATTTCCTCACTGCTCTCAACAACACCAACATTTATTTCCTCATTGCTCTCAACAACACCAACATTTATTTCCTCATTGCTCTCAACAACACCAACATTTATTTCCTCATTGTTCTCAACAACACCAACATTTATTTCCTCATTGCTCTCAACAACACCAACATTTATTTACTCACTGCTCTCAACAACACCAACATTTATTTACTCACTGCTCTCAACAACACCAACATTTATTTCCTCATTGCTCTCAACAACACCAACATTTATTTCCTCACTGCTCTCAACAACACCAACATTTATTTCCTCATTGCTCTCAACAACACCAACATTTATTTACTCACTGCTCTCAACAACACCAACATTTATTTCCTCATTGCTCTCAACAACACCAACATTTATTTCCTCATTGCTCTCAACAACACCAACATTTATTTCCTCATTGCTCTCAACAACACCAACATTTATTTCCTCATTGTTCTCAACAACACCAACATTTATTTCCTCATTGCTCTCAACAACACCAACATTTATTTACTCACTGCTCTCAACAACACCAACATTTATTTCCTCATTGCTCTCAACAACACCAACATTTATTTACTCATTGCTCTCAACAACACCAACATTTATTTCCTCATTGTTCTCAACAACACCAACATTTATTTCCTCATTGCTCTCAACAACACCAACATTTATTTCCTCATTGTTCTCAACAACACCAACATTTATTTACTCATTGCTCTCAACAACACCAACATTTATTTCCTCATTGTTCTCAACAACACCAACATTTATTTACTCATTGCTCTCAACAACACCAACATTTATTTACTCATTGCTCTCAACAACACCAACATTTATTTACTCATTGCTCTCAACAACACCAACATTTATTTACTCACTGCTCTCAACAACACCAACATTTATTTACTCACTGCTCTCAACAACACCAACATTTATTTACTCATTGCTCTCAACAACACCAACATTTATTTACTCATTGCTCTCAACAACACCAACATTTATTTCCTCATTGCTCTCAACAACACCAACATTTATTTCCTCATTGCTCTCAACAACACCAACATTTATTTACTCACTGCTCTCAACAACACCAACATTTATTTACTCACTGCTCTCAACAACACCAACATTTATTTACTCATTGCTCTCAACAACACCAACATTTATTTCCTCATTGCTCTCAACAACACCAACATTTATTTACTCACTGCTCTCAACAACACCAACATTTATTTACTCACTGCTCTCAACAACACCAACATTTATTTACTCACTGCTCTCAACAACACCAACATTTATTTACTCACTGCTCTCAACAACACCAACATTTATTTACTCATTGCTCTCAACAACACCAACATTTATTTACTCACTGCTCTCAACAACACCAACATTTATTTACTCACTGCTCTCAACAACACCAACATTTATTTCCTCATTGCTCTCAACAACACCAACATTTATTTACTCATTGCTCTCAACAACACCAACATTTATTTCCTCATTGCTCTCAACAACACCAACATTTATTTCCTCATTGCTCTCAACAACACCAACATTTATTTACTCACTGCTCTCAACAACACCAACATTTATTTCCTCATTGCTCTCAACAACACCAACATTTATTTACTCACTGCTCTCAACAACACCAACATTTATTTCCTCATTGCTCTCAACAACACCAACATTTATTTCCTCATTGCTCTCAACAACACCAACATTTATTTCCTCATTGCTCTCAACAACACCAACATTTATTTACTCACTGCTCTCAACAACACCAACATTTATTTACTCACTGCTCTCAACAACACCAACATTTATTTCCTCATTGCTCTCAACAACACCAACATTTATTTCCTCATTGCTCTCAACAACACCAACATTTATTTCCTCATTGCTCTCAACAACACCAACATTTATTTCCTCACTGCTCTCAACAACACCAACATTTATTTCCTCATTGCTCTCAACAACACCAACATTTATTTCCTCATTGCTCTCAACAACACCAACATTTATTTCCTCATTGCTCTCAACAACACCAACATTTATTTCCTCACTGCTCTCAACAACACCAACATTTATTTCCTCATTGCTCTCAACAACACCAACATTTATTTCCTCACTGCTCTCAACAACACCAACATTTATTTCCTCATTGCTCTCAACAACACCAACATTTATTTACTCATTGCTCTCAACAACACCAACATTTATTTACTCATTGCTCTCAACAACACCAACATTTATTTACTCACTGCTCTCAACAACACCAACATTTATTTACTCACTGCTCTCAACAACACCAACATTTATTTACTCATTGCTCTCAACAACACCAACATTTATTTACTCATTGCTCTCAACAACACCAACATTTATTTACTCATTGCTCTCAACAACACCAACATTTATTTACTCACTGCTCTCAACAACACCAACATTTATTTCCTCATTGCTCTCAACAACACCAACATTTATTTACTCATTGCTCTCAACAACACCAACATTTATTTACTCATTGCTCTCAACAACACCAACATTTATTTACTCACTGCTCTCAACAACACCAACATTTATTTACTCATTGCTCTCAACAACACCAACATTTATTTCCTCATTGCTCTCAACAACACCAACATTTATTTACTCATTGCTCTCAACAACACCAACATTTATTTACTCACTGCTCTCAACAACACCAACATTTATTTACTCACTGCTCTCAACAACACCAACATTTATTTCCTCATTGCTCTCAACAACACCAACATTTATTTACTCACTGCTCTCAACAACACCAACATTTATTTACTCACTGCTCTCAACAACACCAACATTTATTTCCTCACTGCTCTCAACAACACCAACATTTATTTCCTCATTGCTCTCAACAACACCAACATTTATTTCCTCATTGCTCTCAACAACACCAACATTTATTTCCTCATTGTTCTCAACAACACCAACATTTATTTCCTCATTGCTCTCAACAACACCAACATTTATTTACTCACTGCTCTCAACAACACCAACATTTATTTACTCACTGCTCTCAACAACACCAACATTTATTTCCTCATTGCTCTCAACAACACCAACATTTATTTCCTCACTGCTCTCAACAACACCAACATTTATTTCCTCATTGCTCTCAACAACACCAACATTTATTTACTCACTGCTCTCAACAACACCAACATTTATTTCCTCATTGCTCTCAACAACACCAACATTTATTTCCTCATTGCTCTCAACAACACCAACATTTATTTCCTCATTGCTCTCAACAACACCAACATTTATTTCCTCATTGTTCTCAACAACACCAACATTTATTTCCTCATTGCTCTCAACAACACCAACATTTATTTACTCACTGCTCTCAACAACACCAACATTTATTTCCTCATTGCTCTCAACAACACCAACATTTATTTACTCATTGCTCTCAACAACACCAACATTTATTTCCTCATTGTTCTCAACAACACCAACATTTATTTCCTCATTGCTCTCAACAACACCAACATTTATTTCCTCATTGTTCTCAACAACACCAACATTTATTTACTCATTGCTCTCAACAACATCAACATTTATTTCCTCATTGTTCTCAACAACACCAACATTTATTTACTCATTGCTCTCAACAACACCAACATTTATTTCCTCATTGTTCTCAACAACACCAACATTTATTTCCTCATTGCTCTCAACAACACCAACATTTATTTACTCATTGATCTCAACAACACCAACATTTATTTCCTCATTGTTCTCAACAACACCAACATTTATTTCCTCATTGTTCTCAACAACACCAACATTTATTTACTCACTGCTCTCAACAACACCAACATTTATTTCCTCATTGTTCTCAACAACACCAACATTTATTTACTCACTGCTCTCAACAACACCAACATTTATTTACTCACTGCTCTCAACAACACCAACATTTATTTACTCACTGCTCTCAACAACACCAACATTTATTTACTCACTGCTCTCAACAACACCAACATTTATTTCCTCATTGCTCTCAACAACACCAACATGTATTTCCTCATTGTTCTCAACAACACCAACATTTATTTCCTCATTGCTCTCAACAACACCAACATTTATTTCCTCACTGCTCTCAACAACACCAACATTTATTTACTCACTGCTCTCAACAACACCAACATTTATTTACTCATTGTTCTCAACAACACCAACATTTATTTACTCATTGTTCTCAACAACACCAACATTTATTTACTCATTGTTCTCAACAACACCAACATTTATTTACTCATTGCTCTCAACAACACCAACATTTATTTACTGATTGTTCTCAACAACACCAACATTTATTTACTCACTGCTCTCAAACAACACCAACATTTATTTACTCATTGCTCTCAACAACACCAACATTTATTTACTCACTGCTCCTAACAACACCAACATTTATTTACTCACTGCTCCTCAACAACATCAACATTTATTTACTCACTGCTCTCAACAACACCAACATTTATTTCCTCATTGCTCTCAACAACACCAACATGTATTTCCTCATTGTTCTCAACAACACCAACATTTATTTCCTCATTGCTCTCAACAACACCAACATTTATTTCCTCACTGCTCTCAACAACACCAACATTTATTTACTCACTGCTCTCAACAACACCAACATTTATTTACTCACTGCTCCTAACAACACCAACATTTATTTACTCACTGCTCTCAACAACACCAACATTTATTTACTCACTGCTCTCAACAACACCAACATTTATTTACTCACTGCTCTCAACAACACCAACATTTATTTACTCACTGCTCCTAACAACACCAACATTTATTTACTCACTGCTCTCAACAACACCAACATTTATTTCCTCATTGCTTTCAACAACACCAACATGTATTTCCTCAATGTTCTCAACAACACCAACATTTATTTCCTCATTGCTCTCAACAACACCAACATTTATTTCCTCACTGCTCTCAACAACACCAACATTTATTTACTCACTGCTCTCAACAACACCAACATTTATTTACTCATTGTTCTCAACAACACCAACATTTATTTACTCATTGTTCTCAACAACACCAACATTTATTTCCTCATTGCTCTCAACAACACCAACATTTATTTACTCATTGTTCTCAACAACACCAACATTTATTTACTCATTGATCTCAACAACACCAACATTTATTTACTCATTGTTCTCAACAACACCAACATTTATTTCCTCATTGCTCTCAACAACACCAACATTTATTTACTCATTGTTCTCAACAACACCAACATTTATTTACTCATTGCTCTCAACAACACCAACATTTATTTACTCACTGCTCCTAACAACACCAACATTTATTTACTCACTGCTCTCAACAACACCAACATTTATTTACTCACTGCTCTCAACAACACCAACATTTATTTACTCATTGCTCTCAACAACACCAACATTTATTTACTCACTGCTCTCAACAACACCAACATTTATTTACTCACTGCTCCTAACAACACCAACATTTATTTACTCACTGCTCCTAACAACATCAACATT
>CALYLW010002587.1:0-40099 GCA_944989445.1 Ampullaceana balthica
GTCACAACTCACAGAAGAAAATGCCTAGAAAATGAGTTGTGCGTGTAATAATGTATAAAAAATTAGTTTGAATTTTCTAAAACAATATTTTTTAAAATTATTCTGTGATATACCAATTTTTACTGAAAAAAATGAATTTCTTTTTAAAGTACACGTTTTTTTGTTTTTTAAAAAAATATTTAAAACAAAAAAATGTTTTATTGAATCAAAGTTTAAAAATCATTTTTCTCCTATTACTTACTGCTATTCAAAACCAGGTCAAAATTCATAGTCAATAAAATTATCTAAACAATTATGAAAAACAATTTCTGTCATTTGATATGAAACACTGCCTGCTTTTTAATATCCAGACAATAATAAATATTGTTTACTTAGACCATTCGGGCAATTAAGTGACTTTTGATAAGAAGGTCATCTTACCAATCGTTTCGTTAGTCAGTGAAGGATTAACTTTTCTTATGTAATATATTATGTATGTATAATGTAATGTAAAAATATAATGCAATATCACCTATACAGGTGAAAAGGAAGCGTTTTATATAAAAATAGCTGATTTCGGTCAAATTTCCAATATTTACAAACCACACTTGTTACCTGTGCCATTGAAAACCTATCAGCATCAGTTAACATTTTTAAAATAATCTGTAATGCCGTAGCTGGAAGACTGGCCCACGAATTAGGTGGATGTTCTATTGCCATCTTGGAGACACTTGGTTGATGAGAACTTCTGAGATAATACCGATGAACACGATCATCATTCCTCATTTGTCTTTTTGAAGGTGGCATTTTCTTCAAACATCAAGGTCTCTTTTTAAGCAGTGATGTGATTCGATTTGGAGATTACAAAAATCAAGCTACCTTTTATTCCATCTGAATTTATGTTTCAAAACAATTTTTTGTTGTTTCAAAGAAGACATTTTTAAAATGTAGGTACATCTAAGTACTTTTGAGTATAATGAATACGTTTCGTTATATATTCTTCTGTCGCTTTGAGGGCGTCATTTGTTTCGTCCAAAGGCAAAGGCAATGGTTGGTTTCGATTCAGCGGTTTGAATCGAAGCTATGTTAAAATGTATTCTTGTTACATTTGAAAAAAGATAGTAGTTGTTTGGGCTTAATAAAATTCAGATTATAACACCAAATGAATGAACAATATAAAATTGTAAAGGGTTTTCTAAATTAGCTGTAGATACATATTTAAAGTGATAGTGCCAACTAGTGTTTCAAGTGAGCAGTGGGAAATTCCCGGACATAGAGTTTATTTAAGATATAAACGTGTTTACCACAATTAAATAAAATACAAAATACACAAACAAATTGTGCAATGAAAACAATAAATTTGAGCTTCCCCCTTTTTGCCATATCCTGTGTCCATGTTTGTTTTTGTTTTTCCTTTCTTTTTATTTAATATTTTAAAATACAATATGTTTTAAGAATATTATTATTACTTATGTAAGTATTGTAAGAATGTATTTTATGTTGTACTGATGAAGGCATTAGCCGAAACGTTTACTGTCGTATCAGTCTAAAAATAAAGCTCAAATTTATTGTTTTCATTGCACAATTTGTTTGTGTATTTTGTATTTTATTTAAAAGCTTTATTGCAGTCCCATTCTATATGATGTATTACCACAATTAATAAACTGCTATAAAATAGATTTTTTTACCGATAATAACATCAAGGGTAAGATTGTTGCCAATCAATCAAATTTTCTGCCGATCGAACAAGAAATGCTTTAATTCTGATGTTGAATTAGACTTGGTATTAATTACTTAATAAACAGCTCTTTCCATTTTAATGATGCATTTTTTAATTTTTTTTTATCTTGACACTAATTACAACAAATACTATTAACTTAGTTAAAATGTTCTTAGTTCTTAATGTAGTGGAGTAACATCATTTGTGGAGGGCCCTTGCGTACCTTAGGATCATATTATAATCGTGTGATGTTATTATTATTGATTTTTGTGAACTAAATCTGACAGTGAATCGGTGAGTAAAAACAATAATATACAATTTTATTCGAATAGCATCTATTAGTCCAGGGCCGATTTGTTTGGGGCCGTTTTGACTGGTGCCGTTTTGAACGGGACCGTTTTGACAGGGGCCGTCTTGACAGTGGCCGTCCGTTTTGACATGGGCTGATTTGACCGGGGCCGTTTTGGCAGAGGCCGTTTTGACCGGGGACGTTTTGACGAGTCACCATACTAACCTTATAGAATATGTATTTTTTCGGAAATAAAACAAAGAAAATAAATATGTAATATTTAGATACAAACGTAAATACAGGTACAAATTGTACCGGTCCCCCGAGCAATACAAAATTCCTGCCGATTGGCAATACTAAAAAGTTTAAGAAGCACTGGTCTAAGACAGTGGTTTTCAACCTGTGGTCCGCGGAACACTAGTGGTCCGCGGAAGTTTGCCTGGTTGTCCGCGAGCAAAGCAAGAAATTTTATTTTTTAAACTAAGAACACGAAAAGGTATAAATTTGGTCACATTTTGAATATATTGATTAATTTTAGTCACTCTATGTCGAGAGCACTCGCCAAAAACAATATGTTTACTTTTAGCGATACTGCAAATGACATGACGTCACACTAGATTCTAGCAGACTATATTAATAGTTATTTTAACATTAAAAAATATTTTTTTTTGCAAACGATTAGTAAATTAGCCTTTAATTAATATTAAAATGAGTAAAGTAATAAATTAACTAAATTGAGTGAACACATGAATAATTCTCTAATAAAGAACACAAACGAACATAAGGACAAAGACAACAATGGTTATTCCTCATTCTCATCCTAAAAATCTGTGTATGAATAAAATGTAGTTCCAAAAAATGACGAATTGCCATACGACGGTATAATGAAGGTTAGTTGCGCTTGGGGTTTATATGCGACATAGCAAATGAATACCAAGTCCACAAGACCATATACTCGCAAATTTTTGCAAATGAAGCAATGAAACCTACAAAATTCCGAAGACATCTGAAAACTAATCATGTCTGCTCGAAAAAACCATTGGAGTACTTTCTGCGCCAATTTACTTGATAGTCAGAAGTCCTGCATACGACAGCTACCAACGTCAATGAAAAGACGTTAAGAGCAACTTATGTGTAGACTATTCGAGTTGCACAGGTCAAAATGCCTTGTTATCAAAAGGGGAAAGTGTTTAACATTCTGTTTGAATGACTTGATGCTGTTAGAGAGTTTCTTGAAGAAAAACAAATCAAAGCTTGTTGATCATTTTAACGATAGGTTAAAGGTTTTGGCTGTTCTGCTTTCTTGACTGACATTTTTGAAAAAAATTAATACACTTAATTCATCCCTTCTATGAACACAGGCACATTTAATTACTCTCAGTGACAAAGTGTCTGCTTTTACGAAAAAGCTTGATCTTTGTAAAACACAATTATTTCAAGGTAACTTTGGCAAGTTTTATCAATGGGTCGAATTCACCGAGAAACAAGAAAATGCTGAAATCAATAAACAACTGTTGATAAATTTGATTTCTGACCATATTCAAACTTTGCATAATCAATTTAACTACTTCTTCGGTGATTTGAACTTGCATAGTTTTTCATGTGTTTCCAGTCCGTTTCTTGCACACATTGACTCATTCAATTCTTACCATCGAAATTAAACAAATTCTGTCCGAGTCTCTAGACTTGAAGACTTCTTTTTGTCACGTTGAATATCTTTGTAGTGAACTTACACTTGTTAACGTTTTCATTTATCGCTTAACGCCTGTAAGACTTTTCTTTATTGAGTTTTTTTAATTCATGAGCTTGATTTAAATAAGTAATTGTAATTCTTTTAAAATTGTAAAATGACCTAAGCTCCATAGTCGTATTCCCCCCCCCCAATAACCTCGTGGTCGTTATGGCCACGTAGTCGTAGGGGGTTCTAATGTTTCTATTAGAACATTCTCGGGCTTGATAGACCTGGCGGCGCCCATCCCTCTCCAGATCAGCGGAGGACTTTCTTAGCGTTAGTCATTCATCAACATTTTTATAGTGGCCTCTCGATCCCACACCCCTCAGTTTGTGAGGCGTGCGCACTATTGACTTTGTTATCCAGTCGCCATGTATTTTATATATGGTTGCAAAAATGCTATGGCACTCAGCATCAAAGATGGCCTGGGTCATCCGACTTCATTTTGCAATGCTTCATATATTGTACATTTAATTTCTATTATAATGACATAATATCATTTTGTTTCAGCACAAATGACATATAGAGAAATATTTTCTAGATTAATGGTGATTTTTTTTTAAATGCAGCTCTCCCTTGGTTAAAATTTCAGACAGGTTAATACATCTTTTTTTGTAGTTAAAACCACAATACTATGATAAATTAAAATTGTTTATGATAGTAATATTACAGTTTTACTTTTAACAAATTTGGTATGTAGTATGAATAATAATAATTTTAAGATAAACACTACACTATGTGTCTTATATAATAAGAGTGATCCACGCAATCGTTTTAATTTCATCATTATTTTCATGCAAACTAAGGATGGTTCCTTTAAACGTTTCAAGGTTCAGAGGGGGAAATGTGAGGTGAGGGGACTGTTGAGTCCCTCAGTATAGAGTTTTAGCATCATAACAATTTAAGAACCGTTGTGGGTGGTGGTTAGACACAACCGACGAAACAGCTTACCTTGGGTCAAGCAAAATTGTATAAATGTTAGGAGCAGATGTCATCCGAAGTTTATTGTAACTAATACAAATGAGGCCGTGATTGGTTAATGCTGGAAAAATGCACACCAGCAAGGCTCACATTCCTCTAAGTCTATCACCAAGAACTGAGATCTGAAATAGAGAACGCTGCACGGTTTAGCTGTGGTATATATTGGACCCCAGACAACGCCATCAGGGAATCTGTCCTAATTTTTAACAATTCTTTTGGCTAGTCTTCCTTGTGCAGTGGATCGTACATCTGCCTGGTTGGTCAGAGCCTACTCACCACTCTCTTAGCTAGTCTTCCATGTGCAGTGGATGGTACCTCTGCCTGGTTGGTCAGAGCCTACTCACCACTCTCTTGGCCAGTCTTCCATGTGCAGTGGATGGTACCTCTGCCTGGTTGGTCAGAGCCTACTCACCACTCTCTTGGCCAGTCTTCCATGTGCAGTGGATGGTACCTCTGCCTGGTTGGTCAGAGCCTACTCACCACTCTCTTGGCTAGTCTTCCATGTGCAATGGATGGTACCTCTGCCTGGTTGGTCAGAGCCTACTCACCACTCTCTTGGCTAGTCTTCCATGTGCAGTGGATGGTACCTCTGCCTGGTTGGTCAGAGCATACTCACCACTCTCTTGGCCAGTCTTCCATGTGCAGTGGATGGTACCTCTGCCTGGTTGGTCAGAGCCTACTCACCACTCTCTTGGCTAGTCTTCCATGTGCAATGGATGGTACCTCTGCCTGGTTGGTCAGAGCCTACTCACCACTCTCTTGGCTAGTCTTCCATGTGCAGTGGATGGTACCTCTGCCTGGTTGGTCAGAGCCTACTCACCACTCTCTTGGCTAGTCTTCCATGTGCAGTGGATGGTACATCTGCCTGGTTGGTCAGAGCCTACTCACCACTCTCTTGGCTAGTCTTCCATGTGCAGTGGATGGTACCTCTGCCTGGTTGGTCAGAGCCTACTCACCACTCTCTTGGCGCCCAACGCTTTTATGTGTAGTTGATAGGTTTACGGATTTCACCTGTTATCATAGAAAGTTTTTATTTTCTGTTTTTTGCACTTTCTATATGTAAATACAAACTGAACGAGACAGAAATCACCTTGCTGTAAAACACGGGATTGTGGTCTTCGATGGCTGGAGTGAAATGCAGTGAACCTTGGAGGTCAACTTAGCAGACGGCTTCATAGAGATACATTGAAATAAACTTTAAAAAAATTAATTTCATTACGGTACTTTCAATCGATCTGAAATTTTGATACAATGCATTGTAAGGTAACACAAGTGTATGTGTAAAATTTCAGCTCGAAAGCATCACATGAAGTGGGTCATTTTTGACTCTCTTTTTTCCGTCCGACTGACCAAGAGACGACGCTGAAGTTAATATAAGGGATTTAAAAACTAAACACGTCGCCAAGTGAAGAGAATCTATAGTTATATGGAGAAGGGGATGACAACAGCTATAAAATATTGTTCAAACGGAGAATTTGTACTAAGAAAAATACTCCATTGGTTTGTAGTTTAATTTCTTTTTTCATCAAATACATTTTTTTTTAAATTTTAAAAAGAAAATCACTTCTCACCTTAAGACTTAACGACAATATAAAGCCCTTAGAAAACAGAGACACGAATCATATATTTCTAAAGATCTAAATAAACGTTCCAACATTATTAATTTTTTTAATACACTAATTGCTTATTCACACCAATAAAACCTCATCTGATTTTAAAACAAATACGATGTTATTCACACAGGCCTTAAAGAAAGATTTTAATGTAATCTCTTGGCGGCAGATTAAATTAGTTAGCAAACTTACCCTGAATTTGAATTACTGTTTTTATTTAATTGATTTCATTGTTTAAATTGCTAATTAGATAAATGAACACTATGATATTATTCTCTAAAATTGCAGCCATAAAGTTTTAGTTAATGTCTTAATCTATTCATAAAATACATAGCATCACTTTTTTTCAGTGGCGTAACAACGGATTGGCATCGGGGCAGTTGCCAAGGGCGCCAGTTCAAGAGGGCGCCACTAAATCTATACTTTTTAAATTTGTATTTAAATAAATACAGTCGGAGCTCTCTAAGTCAAACTCAAAAGGACCCGAAAAAAATCGACTTTAGGAGTTTTTTGATTTAGGGAAAATGGCATAATAGGCGCCGATTAATCAATGACAATGTAGATATTGAGAGGTGGGGAGAACAGCCATAACGGCTAGTTGGCTTGACAGGAAAGAGAGGCTATGTCTGATGTTTCATATGAAAGGAGCCTATTTGCTTTGACATGCCGACACAAGCCCTCCCCTCCCCCTTTACTACCTGGTCAGTGTGATGGGTGGAGTAAGATTATCCTTTTTAAAAAGAGTCACAGCATGCAGCAAAGGGACGCGAATTATATATAGTTACCACTCCTTTTTCTCGTCCTTGTCATTTTTTTTACTTGGAAGGGTCACTTAATCCCTCGTGGAATGCACATTTTAATAGTTTCATTCTTTGAAATACACATATAAAGCATACTTAAATGTCACTTATCAATAAGAAAAGAAATGCGTGCAATCTTATTTAAAGCTAAAAGTAAGGATCATGTATTATTCACATTGTTGGCTGTCTAATATTTCTTTAACAGTAAGTATTAAAACTTTTAAAGGATATGAACTTGTAATTAACATAGACAGATACAAATAAAATGAAAAAGCACGAACAGAAAATATGAAAAACAATAAAATGTGAACATTTAATTTTTTTTAAAAAATGCTTATTCCTTACAAATTTTAGCAAAAATGGTCGGCTATTTTATTTTACCTCCATCTTAAATGGTGATTACGGGACAATGACCAGTATAGAACATTAAGAGGAATATCAGGGATCATTGTGTTAGCAAATTTACCTTTTTTTTTAAATTTCTACTCTTAGCACCTGTTTTCTATGCGCTACATAACTATCTGACTATGATGTTCAACCTCAGTGTAGATAGTTGAGATAGGTTTTTGTATTAGGAATATTTAATAATCTTAATAAAATAAAATGAAGCTTAATATCTATATATATAATTCACCAAAGCGAGTATGTGCAAACAAGCGTGACGAATGACCCTCGTTATGGTCGATAAATCACAGTTGGCAAGCGTAGTGGGATGAAACAATTTTTTAAAAAAAATGTGACAATGCTTCTTGTGTTCACTTGTGTTTTGCCTTCACAGAATAACATAAGATTCGTTGTGCAGTTTTTATCACGTCCGCCTTGCTTGCGGAAAGTCCTTGTTTCAAGCACAAGCGAAAACATTTTTTTTTAAATTTTAAAAAATGTTTGTTTATGACCGTTCTTTCACAGTTTATGGTAGGCAAGGGTGCAGGTAAAGGGTGGGTGCAGATAACAACAACAGCAGTGTGCATGTCTCCACGTGTACTCGCTTTTTAAATCCCTTATATTAGCTTCGAAATATTGACGTCATCTCTGTCGTTCGCCGTCGGGCGGTAAAACAAAAGTAAAAAATTACACACTTCTCGTGCTGCTATAGAGTCGAAATTATGCACATGAACTCATGTCACATAACAATGCATCGTAACAAAATTTCAGATCGTTCGAACGTACCGTAATTAAATTAATGCATATGTATTATATCTCTATAACATATGTAATTCAAATCAATGGTTTGTTATTGTTTTTCTTTCACTTGTCAGTTGAGTTCACGCGTTGACGCCACCCGTCGATGTCCGAGACCCCTCCCGTCCCTTCCCCCAGTTTTAAGGCCAGGAAATATCACTTGGTGTCAGTCCGTGTCAGTCAAATGTTTGTCGCGTTTGAACATAAGCAATACTTTTAGTTATGTCTCATATATAATGGATTTATAGTCAAAAACGTTTTTTTTTACAGGTTGTTTTTTTTCATTACTTCGTGCTGCTGTTTGTGTCCGTTCTCTCACCACTCCCCCCATTCTTTGCACTATCTATGATGAGCAAGTATGCGGTGTATGCCTTCCCGCTGGTCATATCTAGTAATATATACTACACAACTTTGTTTTAAAACGTTAAGTATGTTGGTTTCAACTTTTGAACTACATTATAATTTTTTTGGAATCTCACTTGCACCCATAAAGAAATTCTTCAACTTGTTCAACATGAGATTTGGGAATTGCATTTTTATAAAGGATATGATTCTTTAAAATTTTGAAAGAAAATGACAACACAATTAACAAATTAAAAGGAAACGAGTCTTCAGAAGTGTTCAGAAGATTTACCATGAAAAAATAACTTGAGCGAGGCTATTTTTATGCTTAGGTCAAGTTTCTTTATTTTTTTATTATAATTTGCTAAAGTATTATTTGTAAACGTGTTTTCTAATATGAATATATTTTTATTGTATTATTCTGCTTCAGTTTATATATTTATTTTCATGATGGAAAAAAACAACATAATGACCAAGTAATGTTTATTATCAATATGATAATGTAAAACCGAGCGGCAATTTTAAATGATGTTTAAAATAAAACCGGCAAATATTTAACTTTGCTATAAACCAAGAAATGTTATTTACAATACTAAACATTTACAGGACGGACTAAAACCGATGAAAATATATAATGAACCGAGGGATATTTTAGTAAATATTCTGTTAACTACATAGTTCACTATTAGTTAACTGATTATTCAAATGCACAATAAGGTAAGTTGAAATAAATAAAATATGCAAAACTTCACTAATGTTGGTAAAATACTATTAACAACCTATTCCTATTGCTATTAAGGACATACTCACATATTAAAATGTATCTCTTTGCGTGACACTCAGGTAAACGCTTATCTTAACTACAATCACGGTGTACAATGGACATTAATAAATAAATGTTACGCATTTTCGGAGATTATCAAAGATTCTTTTGTATTCCCCCAGGAACATGAACCTCTGACTTTTAATCGCAGAATTTTCTAGAGCGTTGACTTAGTTTTTGATCGTCCAAAGTAAGGATTCAGAATCAAATCTCTCAAACGTATATGGTTTTCTGGAAAAAAGGAAAAAAAAACTAATTTAATTGTTGACTTATTGTAAACAAAAAAATGTTAGGCTACTTGTCCTCAAAGTTTTTGTTATATTTTTCAAGGATCTATATTTATTAAATCTATACAAAATTCAATTTACAGATCGATTGTGTACTTAATTAATGACATTTTACATTTAAAATAAATTAATGAATAACTATCCAGCACATGAATTTTGCAAGAAGAGCTTAAAAACATAAATTTATGTTCTTATGTCAGAGTATGTTAAGCGTTTGTTGATTATTAAATTATATTTAACTTTATAAAGAACCAAAGATCAACATTCCAAAACACAAATGAATATTTTTTTGTTTAAGGGCGTGACATTAACAATTATCGATCGGTTGATCGTTGGTCTTATAAAGAAATCGATGAAAATTTTCAAGGAGATGGATTTTGAAAGTTAAAAAAAAATATTTTTGTAAGTAAGTTACTTTTATAGATGCAAATATATTTTATGAAAACTTAACTATAATAAATCACAAATGTTTACAATATAGAATATTTTCCAAAAAGTTATAGATAACTAGATTTCGTGCTATAATGTAGGATACTTTTTAAAGGATAATTATATATAGATATATATATAAATACATATATAAATATAATGTTTTAGCAAATCTGTCATTTTTACTGCATATTGTTTTATTCTCAGAAAATTTTCAAACTGTGCCTTTCTGGTCTTTCTATAAGATGTGTTCTCACTTAGAAACCAAATCATGCTATCAATTTACATCTCATCTGTGCTAACCAAATGGCTAGAAACCAAAAACTAATGAATATATGTTCAATGGGTAGTTTCTCAAAGATATCTTCATCGTGGGTAATGTGAGATATCGTTTGTGGATGAGATATGCTTACTGCTACTATAGTGAACGCACATCAAAAAATACACTTACAGTTTGCTGCATTTCGAGAGCATTCCATGCACCAAGTCTTGGTCAGGTTCTCCGAATTCCACATAAAATTTCAAGGTGAGATAAGTCAGTGTTTTATGGTAGTTGGCAATATGAAGAAGAACTCTGGAGATCTAAAACAAATTAATTATTTAGTTTACATTGTTATAAATAAAAATATAAGTATGTATGTATATATATTTATATATATATATATATACATATGTTTATATATATATATATATATATATATATATATATATATATATATATATATATATAGTCAGACGACGCTTTCTCGATCTTCAATAATTCGAAAACCTCCATATATCGAATTAATTGACAGTTCCCGGCCAAATTCCATAAGACAACTGTATTTTAGATCTCTTTAAGTCGAAGATTTTTTTGGATTCCAAACTCAGTTAGTCGAATTGTCCTAGGTGTGTTGGTTATTTTTCTGGGGCGATATTTCAGAACATGTGGTCCGTGTTATAAATCGACGTCTCTTTGCTGCATTCTGTAACTTTAAAAAAAGAAAAATCTTACTTCCCCCAACCTCACTGTGGAGAGACTAAAGTGTGCGTGTATGTGTGTGTGGATGGGGGGCGGTAGTCTCCTCTCACATTGACGCCAAACGAAGTGAACATACTTTTTTCTCTAGAGGTACGCTGTTTGATTTTAATTTTCGATTGTACAGTTCTGTACTACAAGCATTGGTATAAAAAATTATATAATAAACGGTTATAATACAGTAAAAACATTGTCCTTGTTTAGTCTACGCCTATTACGCCATTTTATCTATTTTTTCGGGTCCCTTTGACTTTGTCTTAGAGAGGTTCGACTGCATATAAAGTAGGGCTGTGGAAAGTAACGATAAATGGTTAAAAATTTTAAACGATTAAATCAATTTGATCGATTAAAATTCGATTAAAATTAAGTTGATCGATTAAATTGAAAAAAAAATATTTCTAATATCCGTTTTTTTCAATTTATTAATAATTTATATTTTTTATTGCTTACATAAGTTTCTCTCTTCTTCTTATTATTTATTTAGACGTGCATACGTGAACATGGAAGAACGAATTTGCTGTTTTAGTTCAAAAAATTTGGTAGCCACGGAATTACCGCCACTTAACCAATATTTTCGCAATAATGAATCTCAACTCAACGTATTGTAGAAGATCTGCCTTAGTCTCTTTGTCTACTTCTACCACTCTCGTTCCAAGCAATAAGTCCAGCACGCTACTAAGCAAGACCTATATTTTATTTGAGTACAACACTTCTCATCTGGACGTCACTACGTTGTTACTCCTCCGTCACTCTTTGTACTCCGTCCTCGTGGTACTCAGACCCCAACTATGACGGCCCACTAGCTCCCTGGCCTCCT
This sequence comes from Ampullaceana balthica, assembly GCA_944989445.1. Classification (NCBI taxonomy): domain Eukaryota; kingdom Metazoa; phylum Mollusca; class Gastropoda; family Lymnaeidae; genus Ampullaceana; species Ampullaceana balthica. The sequence goes on from CALYLW010002587.1 coordinate 12,013, forward strand.
ATCTCGTGGCTCCCTGGGTTCGACTGCCCGGTCTAACATATTCCTGCCCTTATATTGTCCACTTGCTTACCCTGCATTTAACCCTAACATTCTTGGCTGGCCCCATACGCGTCTCCAACGAGTTTCTGATTGGTTAAAAGTTACTTAGTTTATGCTAATCTACAAACTTTCCCATTAAGTTATTTAGGTCGCTGAAAAACAATATTTGTTTCTACCCCGACTTAGACCCTGGGTCACTCAAAGGACAACTCCCCCACCCCTTGTGAATTTCCGCCATCCTGTGCATCTCAGTGACACTTTGGGTTATTCCACTGTCTTGCCCCCAGAAGTTGAAATACAATCACTGTGAGATAGCCTTAGACATGTCCCCTGCTGTCCCCTGGATAACCTGTCCCAATCGCCCCTATGCGGTTCTCTACACTATCTATAGTATATGTAATATAAAAATATAATTAATGGGAATTAATCACTTAAAAATTTTTCCCGATTACTCGAATACATTTTTTTAATCAGTACCAAGCCCTAATACATACATATATATATATATATATATATATATATATATATATATATATATATTTGAACATATCTATGACATACATTTCCAATGCTTCGCAAGTTTCATGTGAAAGTTAAAAATAAATCATACTATATTTCAAATGAGAAAATTATTTCTTAAATTTACCAGTGAATTCGGATCATGGCATCGAGATATCTTCTGTTAAGATTAACAAAGAAAACGAAAGGAGATTATTACATCTAAAATATTTCATTCATGGAAAAGAACTGACCCAAACTAAAGATGCAAAATACTTATGAGTCATAATAAATTAGAAACTATCATGGAATCCCTATTTCAATGAAGTTATTAAAGAATCAAATAAAACCTTAGGCTTTTTTAGGAAGAAACTTTTACAAATGTAATAGATGTATAAAACTAAAATGCTACCTCAGTTTGGTGAGACCTGTACTAGAATATGCATCTTCTGTATGGGACCCATCCCTCCACCAAAGAAAACATTGATAAACTATAGCAAATTTTAAAAGGTGCTGCCAGATTTTTTACTAGAGAATATACAAAACTGACAAGAAGAACACCATTAGTTAAATCATTAAACCTTGAAACACTAGAGGATAGAAGAACCAAGAGTAAAGTATTAATCATACATAAAGCAATTAATTCTAATTTCGAAATATAAACACAAAGATAACTTAATACAACCCTCAGATAGACATAAGTTTAAAAACTCCTTTCTTATTCCGTGTGCAAGAACAAACATACAAATTTTCGTTCTTCCCGTCCGGGATTCGGGCGTGGAATATGTTGCCCGAGGAAACCAGGAAAACCAACACTTTATCAACATTTAAATCTCTAACAAAAAGGCAGGACTAAACACAAACCATAGATAAGCGTAGGACGCAATAATCTTCTGCATAGAAGGAGCGCTCTGGGACAGATACAATAAGATATCTAGACTGCAACCATCTTCTAAATCTCAAACAAAATAACGCACTGAAGGATTAGTGAAAATAAAAGCGAATTGACCAATGCTTATTCTCAGAAACAGATCGGAACTAATAGAGATGTTTAGCTCAATTTGGGTCACTGACATATTAGTAGTTGCAGAGTTAGAGTTATCCCCCCTGGACTTGGTCGAGATTTTTGACGTTCTCCCACACATCAAAAGTAATTTTTAAAGAACACAAAAATGCTCCACTACATGTGCCAGCATATCAGAACAGACCAACCTACGCCAGTGCAATTACCATTAGTCGCTTTTCTTTCACTAACACCCAAATGTGTTCTTCCTTTAGCCCCAAAGTATTCTTGCAAATGTCTTTACTTCGTGACAATATGGGGGGCAATATATAGCGTAATCAACAGATTAAAAAACAATCCCTTTCCACTATTAAAATTGTAATTGTAAAATACATTCGTGTGTTTGGGGTTAGAAAAGTGGGGTAGTAGAGAGAGATCATTTTAGAACAACAGTAGTGCGTAAGAGAAGCTAACCTACCTCATCGTTCGATGCAACTCTGAGTGAATAAACAAATTCTAAATCATTGAGGGGAATTGCTGGTGATAGAATAGAAAAATCTGGCTGTGCTTCTGTGATTTGAAAGTCTACGATTGCCACCGAAAATTTTGGATGTGTCCTGGCCAAATCCTGCCACGCCTCAAAACTTATCACTTGACCTGAAATGAGAGTAACATGACTTTATTTGTGACTTTATTTGTGACTTTATTTGTGACTTTATTTGTGACTTTATTTGTTACATCATGATCTCTTGTGTGGTGTATTTCGTCGTCGACTGCAAATTTAACCCTATATTTTGATTCTACCTGTATATGTGACGAAAGCCATCAGATACACTTTTTGTATACATTTGAAACTATAAACATTGTATGCAAATGAAACGTAAATTTAATTAGTATTTTGCTACAACCCAGTTATCCGAGGACCTCCGTTTGGTTTGCCAGACACGTTTTTTTTGTACTGTTGTCATTACGGTGACTATGACTGTGTCTTTGTAGAAATATTAAATATGTATATTATAATTTATAAAATAAACATCACTATTTTGTAAGATTTATAAGTTGTTATTCTACATCATTCAACCCAAAGTAAAACTTCTGACTTAATTAACTAGAAAAACTCCACATTTCCCAGTTAATAATGAAAATCAAATAAATGTATATTAAATCGTCAATTCTCAAACTCAATGAAACAATTCCCCCATATAAAAATACTTTTCATTCTTTTTCTAACCATCATATTTTTGTATAAATAACACTTAAACACAATGTTTGGCCATTGAAAGCTTGACAATTATAATTTTATCCAAACAATTTTAATTATTAAATGCAATATCCATTGACGGAGTTTAAATGTTTACAGTTATTTCCGAAGCAACAAAAAAACAACAACCTAGAACAATTCAGAATTTGCCTTTTTTGGAGTGTGTTTGTATTCTTCAAAGGTAATCTCTATCTTACATGTTTGTAGTAATATGTATGACAAATAGCATTATCAATTTATGTACACATTTTGAGATGCAAAGTCGTGCTTTTAATTTTAAAACTATATAAATCGAAACTAAGCACAGTTGTTAATTTTATTTTTGCAGAACAGCAACAGCACAGTAAACATATTTTCAAGGATTAGCCATCAGCTTTTATGAGGAGTATAGTTTAACAAAAATGATGCAGTATTAAATCACTTATTTTAACTTCACCGTCCTGTCTGTGTCGTTGTCCCGAGGAAAAAAAGGGATGAAAAATGACCCACTTCCTGTGACGCTTTCCAGCGGAAATTTTGCACATGTACTTTTTTCAACTAACAAAGCATTCTTTCAAATTTTCAAATCGATCAAAATTAATGTAATTAAGTTCATTAATTTTTAGACTATCGCTATGTAGTGTGTAAATGCTTATGCTAGTCTGTCTCGGGGTGCGTATTACATTGAACATAATCAATCCTTTTATTTATGTCAGATAGCTGGGGGAGGGGGGGGGGTCTTACGGGAAGCCACATGAAGAGCGCAGGCTGGGGACTGCTGACTTTCTTCCACATAAATAATATAATAGCCCAAGTCAGTGGATGGATGTAGAACGCTGAGGAACGATGTACAAAAGTCTATAGCAGTTAAAAATGAGTGTGGTGATTAGCACTGTAAAACCATATTATATGACGTCATTGTTTGAGCTTATATTTTAAAATACAAGGTGTGCATCGAGAGCTGAGTAAAATGATTATAAATTAAAGATTCCCGCCGTAAAAAAATATTATATTACGTCATTGTTTTAAATCATATTTTAATTTTTGAAAAATGAACGATGTAAAATACTTTGTGTACATTCCAGGAAGCTTAATATTTCGTATTTATCAAACAAGGAAAAGTTACTTGGGCTTTTGACCCCAAAAAGATGGGCGCCATAGGCGCCCTACAACCCCAATTATAAAATACTTTGTGTACATTTCAGAAAGTAATATTTCGTATTTAACAACCCAGGACAGGTTAGTTGGACATTCGTGGCTCCAGAACTTGATCAAGTCATCAGACAAGAATTTGTAGTCAATATAAATTCTCGTCAGGCAAGAGAACTTCTGAAATTGATATGTATTGAAAGATAGTAAACGTTTTAGTAGATCATCCTACAAAAATTTAAGAAACATTATTATCGACAAAGAAGCAAGTGTAATACATTTTATATGAAAACTTGAGCAAAAACTAAATTGATATCTTGTGACAGTTAACAAATTCATGTCATGAAATTCTAACCTCTGACTATTTATACAAATTGAAATAACGAAAAGTGTAAAAAAATGCTTCATTTGATGTGAAAATCACCTTTATTTCTTCTCTTGCAGGTCCTGTTTGGTAAAATTTAATCTTTTTCTCAAATAACTCGTTTATGTTAATAGATTCAAGTGTTTTGCCGCAGGACTCGGCTATAAAATCCAGAAAAAATGCTCCATGGACGATGTCAAAGTGAGAATAATTTATGTCTAGCTCCTATGGAAAAAAAACAATAAGATATAACTTAAAGTCTGAACGCTAACATATCCGGTATTTAAACAAAAACGGTAAACAGTAAGATGTAAACAAATTTATAATTAAAAGTAAATAATTATATAGTAAAACTTTATTTCAAAACTGATGTGCATATGTTTTGAAAACATAATAGCGAGTAAATGAGTATTTTTTTTTGTTATTAAATATAATTTAATACTTAAGTACTTTCAGAATATGTATTATACAAGCAATAGCCAAAATACAATGGTGTCTTACTATTTTATTCCTTTTATCATAAAACATGTTAAGTTTGTATCATTTTATTTTTTAATGAAACTTTTTAAGAGGTTTCCTTACTTTTAACGAGTGCTGGTTTCTTATTAATTTTACAAACGGTATTAGAAAATGTGCGCGAGTCTTGTCCCTCCTATACACATTATAAAAGAATTCAATATTGATTATCTTCAACTGAGCTTGACTTAATAGATCCGAAACCTCTGCCAGGTCTTTTAGAATCTCCATGGAATATCTATATATGTTGACTTGCTAATCTTGTACGTACGTTGACAAAACACTCCTGCCAAATCCGATTGCACATTTTCCTAGAGAAAAAACGGTTAAATATATATATTTTTTTTAAAACTGTAGACCAATCCAACGGTGAGTAATATGTAATTAGTGTTCGAATGTGTTTTGGTACTTAATATAAACAGATATCTATCTATGGACGATAGTTAAACTTTTTATTAGAAAACAGAAACGAATAGTTTGATTACATTACCGCTAAGTACATTAAGTTTTGATGCAGTTTCAGATACGGGTTCATCTTCTGGTTCGTTTACCGCCTCTCCGAACTCAATAATCCTCTTCCTCCAGAGCTTTGGTTCATGGAAGCCTTGGTGCCAAGCTTTACAGACCTTAACAAGGAAAAAATGGGGCTGACTATTAGACTATTGGCAAGTTGTTTGCAGATATAAAAAAACGCACACATTACATCATTGTTATTCGTGTTACATGATGAGAAAATTTAAACATTTGAATGGAGATTCACAGAATACGCTCGAGGTGTATCCAAAGAGAGCCCAGCTGTATATGAGTTGGCAACTGGATCTAGAAAAAATAGGTCACCCTTGCCTGCGTCACAACGGCATCTGTAAAAAAAAGCATGCTAGTGTCGCACATTATTGATCCCTAAACGTGGGAGTGTCTTGCTCAGGTAACGCGTCCTTTCGCGGACAAATGTACGGGAGGTTACTAAAGCCGCAGACGCCACCCACTCAGCTACGAGAGAAGAAACACGATCGAGTAAGAAGGTGGAGGGTAGAGGAGAAGGAGAAAACGTCATTTGCCATTTGAGGACTGATGGATGCCATAATATACTTATATTTATATATATATAAATAAATTTATATATATATATATATATCTATATATTTACAATTATCATGAATCATATATTGTTTGTAAATATACGTTTTTACCTGAGCCATGGCCAGCCTGTCAACATCACACAATTTCTCATAAATGACTAAGAGAATAATGGCTGGCAGCTGGTTCCACGGCTGAGTCTCTAGACTGGCAGACTTCTGGTTGTCCCTTTGAATGCTGGAAGTGCATATTTTCTTATTAACGCTTCCATTCATTGTTAGACGAATGTACGACTTTTCTTTATTGATTTTTTTCTGCTTGTTTATTTATAAACAACCAAAATACGTAATTTCACACTAAGGGCAGAACTAAGTTATTATTTTTGTATATAAATTCATGGTTGCGAAAATGTTAAAATGCGTTTCATATATAGTTAAGATTTTTTGGGGGTTAAAAATTCCCGAACTAATGCGAAATGATTTTTAATTAATTAATGTAAAACAGAAACATTGATGAATTAAGATGTATTTATATGTAAATAAATTAGAGTATGCCTCTCCACCCAGGAAAATGTAAGCTATTAAGAGAAACAATGCACAAGAAACAAAACATCACACTATTTTATTCGTGGAACAAATCCCAATTAAAGTCACTAAACACTTAAGTAAAGTAAGTAAATCCCCATTAGGGGCCCCCTAATGTTTCAATTAGAGCTTACTCGGGGCTTGTGGATGGCTGGGTGCCCCAATTCCCTTCCAGGGGTCAACTGAGGACTTTCCTTGCGTATCATTTATATTGTGGCTTTACGTGGGCTCGATCCCACGCCCCTCAGCTGTCTGAGGCGAGCGCACTAATGACTTCGCTATCCAGCCGTTTAAAGTAACATTAAAAGTAATGATGAATGAGGAATTTTTTCATGGAATACCTACGACCCATTTCGAAGAAGTAATTGAAAAAATGAAACAAATCCGTGGGCGTTGTAAAAAAAAACTGTCAAAAAATGTATAAGAATCTCAACCTAAATTTCTACCTCACTTTGATGAGAACTTTACTAGAAAATGCATCTTCAGTATGTGTTAAACCCATCCACCAAAGTTAATATCGATAAATTAGAGTCAATTCAAAATTCATGACCCACAGGTTGGGAACCGCTGTTTTAAAAGGTTCAAGGTTCAGATGGGGTAAACCAGTGGCGTAGCAAGGGGGGGACATATGTCCCCGGGCGCCACGTTAGGGGTTTCCAAAATGAATATTAAAACTAATTCTTTAATTTTATTTTGATGTAAATTAATGTATCCCAAATACGTTTTGGAAGATTGAATTTTGGAGCTCTACAAATATCTTCATTACAAACCAGTTGGCAAGCATTATTTTGGCATCCTTACTGAGCATTAAGGGGCGCCATTCTACTCATAAACAATTGACACATCCAAAATGTAGGATGTCTGATGGCGTTTCTTTTTAAATCCCTTATATTAACTTCGCGGCCGTCTTTCTCTCTCTCTGTCTTGGGCTCGGCGGGTTGGGCGGAAAAACAGAAGTAAAAAATGACCCACTTCCCATGATCCGATCGAACTGAAATTTGGCACACGGACCCGTCCGACATAACAATGCATCGTATCAAAATTTCAGATCGATCGAACGTACCGTAATTAAATTAATGCATTTTTAGTTTATCCTTATATGGGGTATGTAATTCAAAATTCACTGTTTGTTATTGTTTTTTTTCTTCCAGTTTCACGTGAGTTTGAGTTGACGCCGACCGTCGTGCCGACACCCCCTCACATCCCACCCCCATTTATTAAAGACAAGGGACATCACTCGGTGTGAGTCTGTAAATGTTTGAAAATAATCAATACTGTTAGTTATGTCTCATATATAAGGGATTTATAGTCAAAAACTTTGTTTTTACGGGTTTGTTTTATTTAAACTGTGAGTTGCTAGGAGTGAGACTAGACGAGAAGTAGGAAACAAGGGCGATGAGGCCTGGATTAACCATTAGGCAAACAAGGCACGTGCCTAGGGCACGTGCCTTGTTTGGGCAAGTATGATTTTGGCGCCCCCACTGAGCATTAAGAGGCACCATTCTACTAAACAACACATCCACAATGTAGGATTGCTGATGGCATTTAAAAAAACCCAGAAAAACTGTGAGTTGCTGGGAGTGAGACTATGGGAGCAGTAGGAGACAAGAGCAATCAGGCCTGGATTAACCACTAGGCAAACAAGGTACGTGCCTAGGGCACCACACGTTTGTGGGCACCACAAGTCCTGAAGTTTCATTCCACCCATAATTATTTTCTGATTTCAGACTCAAGATAAAACGTGTTTAGTTAAGTGTTCCACAAAAGAGAAAACTAGCTAAACAAAAAGATCATACAGTTTCTGTTGTAAAAGCTAAGAGAAGAAAATTAACGAATTATTTTATTTCAGTTAAGCAGCAGGTGGAACAGGATTTTATGGACACCTTCAACACTCTTGATAAGTCTACTATAGGCTGCTCTGCAAATCAGACACTGAACTAGTGCTTGAAAATGAAATTTGTTGTGACCCACTTCATTGTGCTGCTGAAGATAATGATAAAGATGAAAATAATTATAAAATAAATCAAGTAGTAGATCAAGGACCATGGATTAACTTATCCACTGATGATATGGCTTACTGGCTGACTGTGGGCCCACTGTCAACATCAATAGGGTCCCGTTGGCACTTGCATACAGTGCAACTTTTTCTCAGGTTAAAGTAACCGATGAAAGATTCTGAAAGGATGCCTTGTGATAAATGATGGGAAGCTGATGATGTTGCATCTGAAGCCATTCATAAGTCTCATCCTTAGCTTATAGAAGCGTTAAAATGTTTACAAGAAGACCAGTCACAGGAGGGGACACCAGAAGAGAAGCAGAAAGCATTGCAAATGAAATGCACAAATTGGAATTTGACCTCATGCTTTTCTTTTGAGAAGAATAGTTTATTTTCATTTTCACAGGGTCCGTAAAGCGCTACAAGATGAGCAAGTGAGCTTGAAAACATGAGCTCCTTTGTATTCTTCACTTGCAGAACACGTACATGAATCTAGGAATGAATTTGAAATGTTTGAAGAAGTTGCAAAAGATGTGTGGATTATAAGTCAACTTTGGCCCGTAATTGTAAACGAAAGACAGTGGTCATTGATGGTGACACCCTTGAGGTATATCTGAATTACCAGAGACACATTCGTTTAGATCTTTTAAGCCATTGTTGACAAACTTGAGACTGGGATGAGTAGACGAGGACAGATATATATGATAAACTGTTATATTTTCTTGTTAGGACGATGTACCACAAACATCTCAATGTTGTGAAGAAGTAATAAATGCTTATCCTGAAAATCTGAACAATAATGTATATACTGAACTACAACAGTTCCATTTTTATATTCGCCACAAATTTTGTTCATCAAAATCTGAAACAACACGTTCAGTCATGGAAAATAATACGAAGTAATAGAGACAACATAGAGTGTGCTTTTCAAAATGTAGAAATCGCCTTGCGTATATTTTAAACAGTAATGGTTACAAACTTTTCAACTGAACGCTCTTTTTCGTACTTGAAATGTACAAAAAAATCCAATTAGATCAACAATGTAACAAGGAAGGCTGATTTCTTATCTCTGCTGATGAGTGAGGCAGACTTAATGCGCAAAATTAACTTTGGTGATGTACTCAAAAACTTAGTCAGATTTAAACGTATAAGAAAACACTTTAACATGTTAATGCGTGCTCTCTCTGACTTTCTCATCTATTAAAAAGTTAAATTATCTTTGTCTATTATTATTACAACATTTTTGGACTTTAATGGCAGCCACTGAAGGCAAGCTGCAGGCATTTGAAAACAAATTATGCATGAGGAAAATTCTCCAGATTTCCTATTTAGAACATAAGACCAATGAATATGTCTGGGATAGAATAAACTCTATTGCAGGCCATCAAGAAACCATCATAACAACAATTAAGAGACGCAATTTGGCATGGTTCGGTCATGTACTGCGACATGATACCCTGACAAAAATTATCCTTCAAGGCACTGTAGAAGGAGGCCAGCGAAGAGGTCGACAACGGAAAAGCTGGCTGGATAACATAAAGTATAAAGGAATGGACATGGATGAAATTACATGAATTATTGGCCGCCGCTCAAAATAGGCATATGTGGAGATCGTTATCTGTTGATGTGTCCATGCGCTCCCCCCAACGACCGCAACGGTCACGGGAATGATGATGATGATGATGATTACAAAATTAATTAACTATTAATGTAAATTCAGAAATACCTTATTATGGGTGTTATATGCAGTAATAGAAGTATAAACATATATGTTAAAAACTGTTTTTATTTCGTATTTATTTGTTTTGCATAATATTGAACCTACCAGCGGTCAGTGGAGGATTGGGGGCCTGTGGCAGAAAGGGGCACCCGTGAGGTTTTGTGCCTAGGGCACCAAGTGTCCGGCCCTGGGGGTGATTCTATTAATAGAACAGATAAAGATGACACTAAGAGCAACCTCATACTGTATTAGGATAACTGTCGTTTCGAGCCATTAAAATTCAATCACTTGCTTTTACATAACTTATTAATTTGTTATTAAGTTTTTTTTTAACAGTTGAAAGTATATATTTGTTTTTCTCTTGTTCAACAACTCGTTGTGAAGAATTAAAAAGAGTTGTACCAATCACATTGAAGAGGGAATCTGAAATACGCTGGATTGCACGATCAGAAGTTGTTACAGTTTTTTTTAAAGGACTAGATGAACAATTAGGGCTGTTGGAAAAATAATCAGAAGATTCAACTATGACGTCTTGTACCAGAAGTGATGCAGAAAATTTTTTGTCAAGTTTATTAAAATTTAACTTCCTAGTTTTGTTACATTTCTGGAACATCATACTAGGCAAATTGATCGTTTCCATAAACGGTTGCAGTATCTTACTAGGAATTTCAAGAAAGCAGCATCTGATCTTGAAACGCTGGAGCAAGAACTTGTCAACTTTCGTGATAATTTGAGCCCGGTTGCTCAGCGCCCCCAGAATATGTCGGTCCGAGAAGGGGCGCAGAATTTGTGCCATGTCCCCGGGCGCAGATGATCCTAGCTACGCCACTGGGGCAAACCAAAAAGAGGAGTGAGAGGTTCTCAAAGCTTGCTTCCGACAAAGAGAAAACTCGATGTAAATCGTAGTCTGACGATGCTTCCGGTATGAAGATATATTTTAAACGCTAAAAGTAACAAAGCATTATCTTATCGTTTACAGATGCTCCTTCTAAACAGAAGATTATTGCGACCTACTCATACCTTATGACACTCGAATCGATTGGGTTAGTAGGAAGTAAGTGTGATCATGGGGCAGTAATAAATACTGGAAACGTGTATGACTTTTATCATATTATTCAAATACAATCCAAGTAATTAGTGTTTTCTTTAGCCTAGAAAAGGACAACGTACAAAATAGTCCTTATTTTGGGTTTATATTTTTTTTGGTTTGTTTGTTGACTTGTAGATTGAGTTTAACTTCTTATTAACATTTCACATATTCTATTGTGTTGCACTTAATAATTTTACTTCACAATTAAGCTGTTAGTCTTTTGAAAAAAGTTACACCAGATGCTGCAGTAGCTAGAAGTGCAAAAGATATCTGGGTGACATAATCTTTTTAGTAATAACATGCCTAAGAAAGGAACGGTATCTTAAAGTAAGCAAGAACAATTTTAGAATACATGTATAAGAAAAAAGAACATAATGTAGACATACTACATGTATAAGAAAAAAGAACATAATGTAGACATACTACATGTATTAACTTTTTTAATTTTAAGAGAAAATGTAAAAATCTTAATTAAATAAATTATATTAAAACATCATTCTCAATAATGTTAAGTTTTATATATCACATCCTCCAAGATCATTGCTTTGGTTTGTATAAATATAAATGGCACACAGCTCCATAACATAAAGATCCTTTAGAATATATAATACATTTTGAATTGTCATCTTTATTTTTATTAATATAAATGACAATGTTAGTCCTATGGAAGTAAAATAAAATTTAAAAAATCACCGGGTATTTTATTTAGATATGAACAAAGGAAAGATATATAACAAAAAAATAAATTATACATTTTGATACCAACATTTAATGGTATTTTACAATCAATCGGGACTTTCCACACCAAATGGTCCTAAAATTTTGATGCTGCCTTGTCGACGTCTAGACTAAATGATAATGGCATGTTGTTGACTTTCACATTGAATCTTTAAAACCAATTAAATTATCCTAACCTATCAGACAAATAGAATAGCATAGTTCTAAAATTACTTTAGTCACAATTTTATTTAGTTCAATTTAAACAGTGAACTATCAGCATCTGGTTTAGACCAATATAAAGTAATATAAAGTTATAAAGTTTTAATATTATAAAGTTATGAAGTAGAAAGTAATACAATGTATCTAGGTCACCTACTAACCGTTGAAGGTTAAATTATATGTTTCAAATTTAAACTTCAAGCAGTTTATTTATGGGCAAACCCCTTTAAGTTTGTAAAGATATAAATAATTTTCCAACAGAAAATAGCGTATTTTCCTTCTATTTGATACATCATCTAATAAATATCACGAGAAGCTAACTACCTTTGATGATTAATTTAATATTTAAAATATACGCATATTTATTTTATTCACTTATATTGTACAGTACCCACGTCTACTACTGGCCTTATATTGTACAGTACCCACGTCTACTACTGGCCTTATATTGTACAGTATCCACGTCTACTACTGGCCTTATATTGTACAGGACCCACGTCTACTACTGGCCTTATATTGTACAGTACCCACGTCTACTACTGGGCTTATATTGTACAGTACCCACGTCTACTACTGGAATTATATTGTACAGTACCCACGTCTACTACTGGCCTTATATTGTACAGTACCCACGTCTACTACTGAGCTTATATTGTACAGTACCCACGTCTAATACTGGCCTTATATTGTATAGTACCCACGTCTACTACTGATCTTATATTGTACAGTACCCACGTCTACTACTTGGCTTATATTGTACAGTACCCACGTCTACTACTGGGCCTTATATTGTACAGTACCCACGTCTACTACTGGCTTATATTGTACAGTACCCACGTCTACTACTGGGCTTATATTGTACAGTACCCACGTCTACTACTGGCCTTATATTGTACAGTACCCACGTCTACTACTGGGCCTTATATTGTACAGTACCCACGTCTACTACTGGCCTTATATTGTACAGTACCCACGTCTACTACTGGGCTTATATTGTACAGTACCCACGTCTACTACTGGCCTTATATTGTACAGTACCCACGTCTACTACTGGGCCTTATATTGTACAGTACCCACGTCTACTACTGGGCTTATATTGTACAGTACCCACGTCTACTACTGGGCTTATATTGTACAGTACCCACGTCTACTACTGGCCTTATATTGTACAGTACCCACGTCTACTACTGGCCTTATATTGTACAGTACCCACGTCTACTACTGGGCTTATATTGTACAGTACACACGTCTACTACTGGGCTCGTTTCGCCTTACAAACATTTCCAACAACTAAATAAAAAACATTGCTTAATCTCACTAAAAATAGAAGACATTACAGTTTTATTTCGATCTTCGACAAGTAAGTTTAATAAATATTAGTTATGACACCATAAATTTCAATTTTTGGCTTTAATCGAAATTAACGATTAATTAATCGTTAATGTTTCAAATGTTAACGATTACATTTAAATTAATCGTTAACAGCCCTTATATAAACCTATATTTATATATTGCAAAATAAAAGCGTTTTTGTATTTGCTTTAAAAATTAAGAGTCATTTTAATGATCTAAGAAACATTTTTCTATTTCAGAAATTAGTCTTTTTTATGATTCTACATTTTAAACAGGGTCAGCATTATAAAATAATATTTTAACGTATTTAACAAATACATAAATATATATATATATATATATATATATATATATATATATATATATATATATATATATATATATATATGAACGACCTACTTAGTGTTACCTATTTAAGAAAGAAAAATATCAGCAAATATATAAACATAAAATGGTTACAAGATTACCTTGATTTCCGTATATATGTCACTTGTTATAACATGACCTTTGTAGATCAGAGGACCTTCTTCGTCAATTAATGAGTTTAGAAAGAGGGTTTTAAGTTTTTCACCACAGGTGTTTGATAAACATTTGAGAATTTTGAGGCCGTTATCATGGTCAAATTTAGCCCCATCGATAAAAAATTCCTGAAAGTGTTAAAATGCATCGTTAACTTCGCCAGAGTTGATGAGTGAAAATCCTTGCACTGTTAAATATCATTATCACACTATGTAATTAAAATAAACATTTTTTAAATTTATTTTCAATTGGAATAAATGACAATTGATTTACGACTAGTTGAATATGAAAAACATGTTTAAAGGATATTTTTTGGAGGTATTTAATTCTTATAGTATTTTAACATACTTATGATTAACCTAAAACAACAGATATGAGCAAAGAAACCAAAAATCGAAATCATGTTTTGCTAAATGGTAACTAACATTCCCCTAAGTTTTTATAGGACAATTATCGATGATCCTTTTATAGCGAGTTAGAGCTGCATATCTGCCATCGTTACTTACCTCTAAAGAGGGGTGATCTTGGATTACTGTCATTAATGGTTTTATGAAATCTGTATTCTCCCTTTCTGGACAACCAAAAAATATTACTTTTAGTTTTTTCAGCTTTGTGGCTTTTAAAATTACAGACAGCACCGACAAGTCCCTGACGATATTTTCTGAACATGTTGCCAGATGAATTTTTACATCTTGGAAGTAAGTAGAGAATGATTTTGCGACTTTAATGGCTTGATCAAGGGATGAGCGGTTCTTATCTATACTAATAAAAGGCAAAGCCCTCACTCACTCACTCATTCATCACTAATTCTCCAACTTCCCGTGTAGGTAGAAGCATGAAACTTTGGGAAGTTGTCAAGTACCCTCTCACAACGAAAATTGGCAAAAAAGAATTTTAAAATTCCCGCTCATGTGGGGCCGGGGGCCCAAAAACGTTTTTTTCCTTATATGGACTATATAAAATTTGAAAATCACCAATTCTCCTGTTTCCCGAGTAGGCAGAAGCATGAAACTTTGGGAAGTTGTTGAGTACAACCCCGCGATGGTTACGGGAGAAAAAATATTTAAATTATCACTTCCTGGGGGCCGGGGGCCCAAATGAAGTTTTTTCCTTATATGAGCTATATAAAAACTAAAAATCACGAATTCTCCTATTTCCCGTGTAGGTAGAAGCATGAAACACTGGGTAGTTGATAAGCACACTTCCGCGATGGTAACAAGCGAAAAAAATATTTAAAATAACACTTAATGGGGTCCGGGGGCCCAAATGAAGTTTTTTTCTTAAATAAAAAACTGACTCATCACTAATTCTCCAACTTCCCGTGTAGGTATTAGCATGAAACTTTGGGAACTTGCTGAGTACACTCTCTCGACGATAATTGGCGAATAAGAATTGTAAAATTCACACTGTTGGGGGCCAGGGGCCCAAAAACGCTTTTTTTCCTTATATGGACTATGTAAAATATGAAATAACTAATTTTCTCATTTCTCGAGTAGGCAAAAGCATGAAACTTTGGGAAGTTGTTGAGTACAAACCAGCGATAGCAACGGGAGAAAAAAAATTAAATTATCACTTCCTGGGGGCCGGGGGCCCAAATGAAGTTTTTTCCTTTTATGAGCTATATAAAAACTGAAAATAACAAATTCTCGTATTTCCCGTGTAGGTAGAAGCATGAAACTTGGGGTAGTTGTTGAGTACAATCCCGCGATGGTAACGGGAGAAAAAATATTTAAATTATCACTTAATGGGGGCCGGGGGCCCAAATGTTGTTTTTTTTTCAATTAAAAAACTGACTCATCACTAATTCTCCAATTTTCCGTGTAGGTAGAATCATGAAACTTTGGGAAGTTGTTGAGTAGCCTCTCGCGACGAAAATTGGCGTAAAAGAATTTTACAATTTACACTCATGGGGGGGCTGGGGGCCCAAAAAAGTTATTTTTCCTAATATGGCCTATATAAAATTTGAAACTCACAAATTCTCCTCTTTCCCGAGTAGGCAGAAGCATGAAACTTTTAGAAGTTGTTGAGTACAAACCCGCAATGGTAACAGGCAAAAAAAAATATTTAATTATCACTTCCTGGGGGCCGGGGGCCCAAAAAAAGTTTTTCCTAATATGAGCTACATAAAAACTGAAAATCACTAATTCTCCTATTTCGCGAGTAGATAGAAGAATGAAACTTTGGGAAGATGTTGAGTACACTTCGGGGATATCAACAGGCAAAACAAAAAAATATTTAAATTTTCAAATACTGGGGTCCGGGGGCCCAAATAAAGTTTTTTTTCTTTATGGGAGCTATATAAAAACTGAAAATCACACATTCTTATGTTTCCCGTGTGTAGGTAGAAGCAAGAAACTCTGAGTAGTGGTAAAAAACTAAAACAATATTTAAATTATTACATAGTTGGGGCCGGGGGCCCAAATGTAGTTTTTTCCTGATATGAGCTATATAAAAACTAAAAATCACTAATTCTTCTATTTTCCGTAAAGGTGGAAGCATGAAACTTTGGGCAGTTGTTAAGTAACATTCCGCAATGGTAACAGGTAAAGACAAGTATATAAATTATCACTTACTGGGGACCGGGGGCCCAAATTTAGTTTTTCTAATATTAAAAACTGACTCAACACTAATTCTACAACTTCCCGTGAATGTAGAAGCTAAAACTTTGGGAACTTGATTAGTACACTCTTATGACGATAAATGACGAGAAGAACATTTTAAAATTTCACTCATGGGTGGCCGGGGCCCACACATCGTTTTTTTCCGTATATGGGCTATATAAAACTGAATGAACACTAATTCCTCATCTTCCCGTGTAGGTAGAAGCATGAAACTTTGGAAAGTTTTTGAGTACCCTCCCGCGATGATAACAATCACAACCAAATATAAAATTATTATTCACTAGGGGGCCGGGGGCCCAAATGTAGTTTTTTTCTTATATGAGCTACATATAACAGAATCATCATTAAATATCTAACTTCCCGTGTAGTTAGGAGCACGAAACTTTGGGAAGTTGTTGAGTACAATCGCGCAATGGTAACGGGAAAAAAATATGTAAAATAACACTTAATGGGGGCCGGGGGCCCAAATGAAGTTTTTTCTTATATGAGCTTTATAAAAACTAAAAATCACTAATTCTCCTATTTCCCGTGTAGGTAGAAGCATGAAACTTTGGGAAGTTGTTGAGTACACTTCCGCGATGGTAACAGGCGAAAAAATATTCAAAATTTCACTTACTGGGGCCCAGGGGCCAAAATGTGTAGGAAGTAGCATGAAACTTTGAGTAGTTGTTAAGTAACATTCTGCGATGGTAACAGGTTAAAAAACTATCTAGATTATCACTTACTGGGGGCCGGGGGCCAAAATGTAGTTTTCTTCTTATATAAAAAACTGACTCATCACTAATTCTCCAATTTCTCGTGTTGGTAGCAGCATGAAACTTTGGAGAGTTGTTAAGTACACTTCCGCAATGGTAACAGGTGAAAAAGAATATTTTGAAATTCACACTCATGGGGGCCGGGGGCCCAAAAACTTTTTTTCCCTTATTCTGGCTTTATAAAAATTAAAAATCCATTATTCTCCTATTTCCCGTGTAGGTAGAAGCATGAAACTTTGGGAAGTTGTTGAGTACACTTCCGCGATGGTAACAGGCGAAAAAATATTCAAAATTTCACTTACTGGGGCCCAGGGGCCAAAATGTGTAGGAAGTAGCATGAAACTTTGAGTAGTTGTTAAGTAACATTCTGCGATGGTAACAGGTTAAAAAACTATCTAGATTATCACTTACTGGGGGCCGGGGGCCAAAATGTAGTTTTCTTCTTATATAAAAAACTGACTCATCACTAATTCTCCAATTTCTCGTGTTGGTAGCAGCATGAAACTTTGGAGAGTTGTTAAGTACACTTCCGCAATGGTAACAGGTGAAAAAGAATATTTTGAAATTCACACTCATGGGGGCCGGGGGCCCAAAAACTTTTTTTCCCTTATTCTGGCTTTATAAAAATTAAAAATCCATTATTCTCCTATTTCCCGAGAAGGTAGAAGCATGAAACTTTGGGTAGTTGTTGCATAAGATTCCGCGATGGTAACAGGTGGAACAATTATATAAATTATCACATAACGGGGGCGGGGGCCGAAATGTAATTTTTTTCTTATATGAGCTATATAAAAAATGAAAATCACTAATTCTCCTATTTCCCGTGTAGGTGGAAGCATGAAACTTTGGGCGGTTGTTGAGTACCCTCCCGCAATGGTAGCAGACGGAAAAAAATTAAATTATCAGCTCGATAGGATCACGGGAAGTGTGTCATATTTTTACTCTTCGTTTTTGTTTTTCTGCGGGACTACAACAGACAGACAGACAAAAACGGTGAAGTTAATATATGTATTATATCCATCATGATCATTTTGAAATCAATTTGTGTTTTGAATTTGTGTTACGCGGGTTCTCAATGCTTACTGAAATCCTAATTTACCGCAGCAAAGCGCGGGTATTTTGCTAGTCTATACTAATAAAAGGCAAAGCCCTCACTCACTGACTCACTCACTCATTCATCACTAATTCTCCAACTTCCCGTGTAGGTAGAAGCATGAAACTTTGGGAAGTTGTCGAGTAGCCTCTCGCGACGAAAATTGGAGTAAAAGAATTTTAAAAATAACACTCATGGGGGCCGGGGGCCCAAAAACGTTTTTTTTCCTTATATGGCCTATATAAAATTTGAAAATCACCAATTCTCCCATTTCCCGAGTAGGCAGAAGCATGAAACTTTGGGAAATTGTTGAGTACAACCCCGCGATGGTAATGGGAGAAAAAACATTTAAATTATCACTTCCTGGGGGCCGGGGGCCCAAATGAAGTTTTTTCCTTATATGAGCTATATAAAAACTAAAAATCACTAATTCTACTATTTCCCGTGTAGATAGAAGCATGAAACTTGGAATGGTTGTTAAGTTCACTTCCGCAAAAATAACAAGCAAAAAATATATTTAAATTATCACTGAATGGGGGCCGGGGGCCCAAATGTAGTTTTTTTCTTTTATAACAAAATGACTCATCACTAATTCTCCAACTTCCCGTGTAGGTAGAAGCATGAAACTTTGGGAAGTTGTCGAGTAGCATCTGGCAACTAACATTGGAGTAAAAGAATTTTAAAAATAACACTAATGGGGGCCGGGGGCCCAAAAACTTTTTTTTTC
Source organism: Ampullaceana balthica (assembly GCA_944989445.1). Taxonomy (NCBI): domain Eukaryota; kingdom Metazoa; phylum Mollusca; class Gastropoda; family Lymnaeidae; genus Ampullaceana; species Ampullaceana balthica. Next base: position 31,296 of record CALYLW010002587.1, read on the forward strand.
CTAATATGGCCTATATAAAATTTGAAAATCACCAATTCTCCCATTTCCCGAGTAGGCAGAAGCATGAAACTTTTGGAAATTGTTGAGTACAACCCCGCAATGGTAATGGGAGAAAAAACATTTAAATTATCACTTCCTGGGGGCCAGGGGCCCAAATGAAGTTTTTTCCTTATATGAACTATATAAAAACTAAAAATCACTAATTCTCCTATTTCTTGTGTAGATAGAAGCATGAAACTTGGGGCGTTTGTTAAGTTCACTTCCGCGAAAATAACAAGCAAAAAATATATTTACGGGAAGTGTATCATTTTTTACTTTTCGTTTTTGTTTTTCTGCGGGACTACGACAGACAGACAGACAAGACGGTGTATTATATTCATCATGATCCAGATTGAAATCAATTGGTGATTTGAATTTGTGTTATGCGGGTTCTCAACGGTAACTGAAATCCTGTTTTCCGCAGCGTAGCGCGGGTATTTTGCTAGTTGACAATATAACCAGCCATGCTCAACAATCGTTCACTTAGCTTCAGATTTTCTCAGCTGAAGTTTCTGATACTGTAGTGGATGTTTGGTTTGCAGGTGATATGTAAGCGAAATGTTAGAACCATGGTAGCAATGTTCCCTTTAAGCAGCGTGGCTGCGCATTTATTTTTACCGAGGCCACGCAGGAGTTTAGAAATCACCGCGCAGCATTTTTATAAAATATTGCACCAAAAATGGAACTTTGCACACGAGTTTTTTTTTAAACTTTGCACACGGACCGACGAAGCTTAGACTTAGAGGGAACATTGCATTGTAGACAAACGATTTCTCTCAATGGACACAATAACGTTTATCAACATTTTGAACATTCACGTCAGTAAATAGTTTAAAACGAAAATGTTCGTGTAATCGTCCGGAAATTAGTTTATATTGATCGGTCGAAATATTTTACTTTTTGATTTGAAGTACAGTTATATGTGGTGAGTTGATTAATCGTTAAAAAAATTTAATCGTTAAAATTGTTAACGATTAATCGATAATTTAATCGTTAATTTCAGCAGCCCTAGTTTATATGTATATAAATTTTTGGTACTGTCTCGAATATCTCATTTTATCAAAGATGAAGAATTATATTTGTTTTTATAATAACAATTTCAGAAATTTACCAAGCTGAGGACTATTTTCATAGACAGTGTATTTTTGACAGAAGATTTTTTCACCTTCTGGACCAGGACATATCCACTACTTTCCTACTTAAAGGTTTGGTTTACGCCAGGAGGTACAACTACAATAGTGTTTTTGTCTTATTATTTTCATTTAATTCTCTACCTTTCTTCTACTTTATAGTAATTTTTTTTCTTTTTAACTTTGTCAATATTTAATTTTAGTTGAGTCAAATGATTTTACAAAGTTTTTCAAGTTTGACTCATAATGATTACAAGATTTTCGTTTTAGATATGTCAGTTGGGTGATATCAATTGTATAATGTGATTTTGATAACGTGCCTAGAGGCCGCACGAACGTAACCAATATATAGTATTAAACACAAACGAAAATAAAATGATCGACCTTTCATTTTTTTCTGCTTTTTCATTTACTTTCAATAAATAGAAGATAAAAACACATTTTTTAAAAACTACGTTTTTATAAGCGGACTAAAAGCAAGAAAATATTTTTTTTTCCACAGAATTGTGAAGTGAAAATGTTTTTCAGGATTGATAAATATTTCAAACTTATATGCTCAAGTACTATGATGTAATATGACTAAAAACGTGGGGCGGGTGCTTCTCAGGCTTAACTAATCCAATTCACTCATTTTCTTAGTCGTCATTTGTAAACCCTAATCATTTTAGCCAAACGCCTAAAAGGCACCCGCCCACGTTTTTAGTGACAAGTTGTGTCAACTGAAGAGCTGTTTAAAATAGAAATTAAGTATTGTTGATATCTAAAAGTTTTTAAAGTTGACCAATGACTCTAACAAAAGTCCATGTCGTGACCATTCATCTTTCAGGTTATTTCCCAACTAATGGTGTATGGCAGGCCCTGGTCGATACACACCCACACTTGTTGGTTGAGTTGCATGCCTACGAAGCTAGAGAAGAAGATCCCGATAAAGCAATTTTATGCCCTGCCATTCCTCTGGTATATGTAACGTGGGAATGCTATATTAGTTTTTCAACACAAGATGAGGTAAGAGAATGTCTCCGGACTTTTCGAAAAAAAAATTTACTTTACGTTTTTTACTTTAATTTTAGCTATTCATAGACACGATTTCTTTTAACTCTTAGACTAGGTAATTGATAGAAGAAAAATTAAAAATAAATATTCTCCTTTATTTGATAAAATTGTATACCTTATAAGACTTCAAAAGTGTTCAGTTTAACTCATGTTATAATGTGGTTTTAAAGAAGAGTTGTATATAATTTATTTTTAAATCGCTCTTATTATATATCTCTTACATTTCAAATTTGTTTTTAACATTCGCTGATGATATACACTATTATACACACTTAAACAGCGAGCAGCCCGATTACAGAGCTGACTTTCTTTGTCACATAGTCACTATTGGCATGCACGTAAATGTTTGTCTTTCGATTCTCAAATTCACTTTAAAATCTATTTTGAATAATGCTATAACACTTACACTTGACTTGACTTGACTTATCTATACAGACGCTCCTTCTATGCAGAAGATCGTTGCGTCCACAGACCATGACAGATGATCTGTTGACAAGTGATGCAGCGTTCACAGGCCACTTACACAATCCTGACTGCAACATAGATACATTACATTTCTCCTGAAAGATTTCACCATTTACAAAACTAAAGTTAACTCGTTGCATCAAATGTTAAAACGCAATTTTAACTTTTAACTTCCTTTTATTCACATAAGATAAACCTGTGTAAATTACTGATGCCATGGCCATAACACGCTATACAATTATTCAATGTCTTTAAGTATTCTGAGAATAAAATATTTCATCATTATTCTTCTAATTATAACATTTCATAATCTTATTTTAAAGTGTATGAGTTTTGGTTAATTATATTATAATGTAAGAAAAAAATAGTAGCCTAAAGTATTATTAAATTTACTTAATTATTATTTGAATTAAATGAAATACTAAAAGTGAGGCATAGGAAGCGTCAATGTGTAGGCAGTATACTTTTATTTTCTAATAACTTCTTGTTGTTTTTTTACGCTGCATGTATAATTGAGGAAACAACATTGTTCAATTTTTATTTACATGGCATTGCATGAGGTTTCTACACTTGCATTTGTCTTTTAATAAGCAAATAATTTATTAATTTATTGACAAAAATCGTTTGATTCACTTGTATCCTATTTTGAAGATTTACGTCCCACTCGTCTTGGTTTTACAAAAAGCCTACACAATGTTAAGGTAGCTTTATCATCATGGCAAATAGATTGTAATGGCTAAGTTAAAAATACATAATCGTATGTGTTTTATGTCTCTGTATGTCCACATAAATTAAAAAATGCCAGAGTAAATGAAATAAGTATCCTTGGTCTTCAGAGTATCATTTTTCTTCATCTTTTGGCCGGCTACCATAAAACTTTGAGAGACATATACATGCCCCGAATTTGGTTGGAATTCAAAGATGGTGATGTGGAGCTAGTGGAGAACGTACTCTCTGAATGCAGAAAGATGTAAGTAAGGAAACAATACAAATATTTTCAATGGCTCAAGTAAAAGAGACACAGGTGTGCACAAATATATGTTAAAGAAATAAGAAAAGAGAATCCCAGCAAATATTAGTTTGAATTATCAGAAATACCAACGCTGCATATACATATATATACATACATACATATATATATATATATATATATATATATATTATATATGTATATATATACATGGGTACCTCAGTATAAGCCTGCATAGGAATAAATGACATTTTAAATATGTCCTGTATTGACGCGAAACATTTTACTAGGTATACGAACCTTGTTTGGAATTCGACCCGCGTGCTAGAACTTGTTTGAGTATAGATCGAAAAATATTAATTGTAGGAACTAAAACAACACCTTACGAAACTGTTGTATGTTATTACGGCAGTTGCTAAAGTAATATGAAAAAATCGCACAGTAATCGTGAATTATCAAGTGGTTTTGAATTTTTCTCGTACATTTTTAGTAAATTCTTCTACCACGAACAGATTAATCATTGTTCCTTTTAGTTCGTATGGATAAAAAACGTTTAGTATAAGCACTCTTTGGTACAAGTCCAAGCATCTGGAACGTATGAAAAACGTATACCAAGTTACGTCTTTTAATAGATCTGTATATGAATACATGTTTATATAACGTTTGTAAAGGAATACATCTTTAATATATATATATATATATATATATATATATATACGGAGAGAGAGAGAGAGTGAGAAAGAGAAAGAGAGAGAGAGAGATAGAGAGAGATATATAATAAGAGAGAGACTAAATTGTTAAACTTTAGTATCTCTCCAGTGGCAAAGCACTTGGTTCTGACGCCATACCAGCTGAGGTCTACAAAGAGGGAGGAACAGCACTGACTGAAAGGCTCCACCATCTATTTCTCTTGTTGTGGCAGCAAGAGACGATCCCGCAGGACTTCAAAGATGCCTCCATCATACATCTTTATAAACAAAAAGGAAGTAGACAGGCTTGTGATAACCATTGAGGCATATCCCTGCTATCTATCGCAGGAAAGATCCTTGCCAGAATCCTGCTCAACCGCCTCACGGTCCACCTTGACCAAGGACTCCTGCCGGAAAGTCAGTGTGGATTCCGAAAAGAGCGAGGGACCTTCGACATGGTGTTCGCTGCCAGGCAGCTGCAAGAGAAATGTCAGGAGCAGAACTTCAACCTGTTCTCCACCTATGTTGACCTGACCAAGGCTTTTGACACCGTTGGCAGAGAGGGTCTGTGGAAGATAATGGCCAAGTACGGTTGTCCAAGGAAATTCATCGTCTTGGTGAGACAATTCCACGAGGGCATGCAGGCCAGAGTCCAGGACAGTGGAGAATTTCTGATCCTTTCACAGTCACAAACGGGGGCAAGCAGGGCTGCGTCCTGGCACCAACACTGTTTAGCCTCATGTTTTCTGCCCTGTTGACAGAGGCCTTCAGAGACGAGGATGTTGGTGTCAACCTGAGGTACCGCACAGATGGCAAACTGTTCAACCTTCGGAGGCTCCAGGCAAAAATCAAGGTTATGACAGACATCATCAGAGACCTCCTGTTTGCTGATGAATGTGCCCTCAACGCTGTCTCAGAAGCCGACATGCAACGCAGCGTTAACCTGTTCTCCAGCGCCTGCACAAACTTTGGTCTGACGATCAACACCAAGAAGACTGAAGTCCTCCATCAGCCAGCGCCTGGAAGGCCCTACGTTGAGCCCAACATCACTTTAAACGGCCAGAGACTCAACACAGTGCAACGTTTCACATACCTGGGCAGAACACTGTCGCAAAATGTCACCATCGATGACGAAGTGAGCGTCAGATTTGCCAGAGCCAGCTCCACTTTTGGCAGGCTGTACCCAAATGTCTGGAGCAGAAGAGGCATTACCATCCAGACCAAGCTGAAAGTGTACAGAGCGGTGGAGCTCCCCACACTGCTATATGCGTGTGAAACATGGACTGTGTATCAGGAAGCTTAACCACTTTCATTCAACAAGCCTCAGGAAGATCCTCGGCATAAAGTGGCAAGATAAATTACCAGACACAGTGGTACTGACCAAGGCAGGTCTCCCCAGCATATTCACACTCCTGATGCAGTCCCAGCTTCGTTGGGCAGGGCACGTGGTCCGAATGGCAGACGAGAGACTGCCAAAGAGACTCTTCTATGGCGAGCTCCAGCATGGCCAGCGGTCCCACGGTGGGCAAAAGAAACGCTTCAAAGACACACTGAAAGCCTCACTGAAAGCGTTTGCCATCAACCCAGACACGTGGGAACTTGCTGCAATGGATCGTTCCACATGGCGTTCCTACATCCACGAAGGTGCCAAGTCATGCGAGGCAAACCGGATCACCTCCGCAGAAAAGAAGAGGCAAGCCCGAAAGGCCCGTGCTGTCAACCCTCCTGGAGATGTCCCACTCGTTCCTTGTCCCTTCTGTTCCCGAACCTTCCGTGCAAGGATCGGCCTCATCAGCCATCTGCGCACGCACAAAAAAAGCCAGTCCCAGCAACCCTCGGATGACTAGAGTGGTCTTCGTCGAATCGACGGACGAACAACACACATACTTTAGTCCAGTAGCACTTAATGTCTTATCCTTATACTGCAATATTATCGGTAAGAATGCTTTTTCGATGCGTAAATCGAACAAAATAAAATATCTTATCCAATCTTATAAAACTGGCCAAACTAAAGGAAATCGGTTCATCTGAATGATAAAGAGTTAAATATTTACAATCAATATTAACATTAGTCATAATATATCCTTGATTTCCTTTAAAATAATGCTGATTTTTAAATATATATTTTAGAATAATGAACAAAATTAAAGATTATTTTTTGTTACACGATCGCTCACTTCATTTGACGTATTATAAATTTAGTATATTCTACATTAAAAATTGTTTAATACATTACTAACATAGTAATACAAATGTATATATAAACTATAACTTTAAGGTAAAAGAACTAAAACAATTTTTAAAATCTTGAAAAATATTTCTTTGAAACAGTTCACGTCCACTTAATTCTTGAAAATATCACAACGTCGTTTTATTAGTTGGCCAAACGCTTCGTTTTGTCGACTATTTATCAAAGAAATGATTTGAACATACAATATTTAGTAAATTTAAAAAAAAATAGTTCTGTTGTTCCTTACCTTTGTTTTAATGAGAGAACGTTCACTTACAGGAAATATATTATTATAAATCTTATTAAAGCAAATACAAGTGACATCTGATTGCTGTCGCTACACAAAATTGGTGTGATGTGTTTTTGATGACGCGAAATTTACAGTTGATCGCAACAATTATTTAATAACGTGAAGCATGTAGGATGAATGCCCTCAGAGATTATTGTGTTATTTAGAGTAAGTTATCTTGCTTGACTGAGTCTTGATAACAGTATTTTCACTAACCCCATGAGTACTTTCTAACTGATGAATTCACTGAAATGACAATGTCAGGTACAAGGAGTTAAGTACAATTCAACTATTTTGTTAATTGTGTCTTCGCTTATATTACATAGTGTTGCTAATAGTATTTCACTTACATTATAGTGTGCTGAATATTTGCTATCTGACATAAGCATCTATAAACTATTACAATGCTACGTAGAAAGAGAGAACAAAAGTTTACAAACATTTACACAAACGTTTTCTTATTTAGCTGCCTCTCATAGACAAGTGGTTTATAATTGAATTCAGTAAAATTATTTTGTTAATTAAAAATTTTTTAGAGCTTTTATAATTTAAGATAGATTATACTTTAAAATTGTGATTTTTTTCTGGCGTCAGTGATGTTTGAAGTATCGTTTAAAAGTCATGCGAGTTTTATAAATATTGATTTGTTTTATACAAAAGCAAAGTAAAATTTCCGTTTGTCTGAATGCATCTTTACTTTTGTATTCTTTCACATGCTTGCATATATATTCATTTTGATCGTTGTGCATTTTAGGACATTTTTGACGTCCCCATAAAAATGTGTATTATAATTTGCAATAAAATTCTATAATTAAATATCAATTCTCTTTTAATAAGTTAACTATAAAATTAAGTTTTGATTTAGACCTAATGTGCAGTCTTTTAAGCCTAGAGGTTCGTAACTAAACTAGATTGGAAAACATTGGATTTTTAACATATATATATATATATTTATAATTTTAAAAATGTACAAATGTTTACTAATCAGTTGTTAAATGTTTATAATTACTACTGCAAGATATAAATATCTTTAAATTAATCAGAATTGTTCATTTTTATTTATTTTATGGAGGTTTTTAAAAAGAGAATTAGGATTCTTATAATTTTTAAAAAAAGGTTGTTTAAATATTCATTTATTCCTTCCCTCCATGTTTAATGTAAAAGGATGTCTCGTCCAAAATAAATACATATTAGATTATAGAATTGAATAATACTCACATATCATAGCTCTCGTGGGTTAATCTCTTAAATTCATTAAATGGTTAAAGAGTTCTAAAATTACCATCACCAGTTGCAATGTGGGGATAATAATTGATACGACACAAATGTATATATTTTATGTGTTATTATCTATAATAATCTAAAGAGTTAATACATTCTGTTGGACTCCGCACTAAAATTGGAGAAAGTTACGCAGGAGAATCCTAATTACTATAAGAAAAGTATCATTTTTACACTCTCGAAATCATGAATTAATCGTTGTTGTTTTTTTTATTCCTCCCGATAACGAGACGGATAACGCAAAACTTGTATTTGAAAAATAAGTGCCTTTGATATTTAGACATTAGTCTACATTCACATTTTACACTAAACAGGGATTTTTTAATTGCATTTGGATTATGTGCTGAGGATGTCATAGTTATATTAAAATACTTCCACAGATGGATAAAGAAACGTTTGACCCTTCTCGCTTATAATCTCAGAAAGATGTATTATTTGAAAACTTCAAGTTGTAAGAAAACATGGTATAAGGTTTAGGTTGTAAGAAAACATGGTATAAGGTTTAGGTTGTAAGAAAACATGGTATAAGGTTTAGGTTGTAAGAAAACATGGTATAAGGTTTAGGTTGTAAGAAAACATGGTATAAGGTTTAGGTTGTAAGAAAACATGTTATAAGGTTTAAGTTCTATCTTAAACTTGTGTAAACGTAAAAGAGTTA
>CALYLW010002587.1:44622-71995 GCA_944989445.1 Ampullaceana balthica
TTGCTCATATATACAAACATGTACATATATATATATTCTCTGCATTCTCTGTGTTCCTAAGACACGAACAAAAACATTAGGCGAAAGGTCATTCTCTTTTTGTCCAGCCAAACACTGGAATTCTCTACCATTACACATCTGGAGTATTTCATCTACCAAGTCCTTCAAGACTGTACTTAAGACGCATCTTTTCACATTTTATTTTCCAAATTAAAGAAACAAGATTTCTTTTTAATGATTAACGTAGCTTATATGTAACGTACAATTATTTATGTGGCTTTTATGATAAGAATGTTTTTTTTAAATTATTATATGCATGTTATTATCTCCATGTAAAGCGTTGTGAGCCTGGCTCCTTGCTGGGATGCAGCGCTAAAAAAATTATCAATTTATTATTATTATTATATATTTAATACGTTAAATTATTATCTTATAATTTTGACTCTGAAGAAAATGTAGAATCATAAAAAAGCCTCATTTCTGAAATTAAATATGTTACCTAGACCATTGAAAATGACTCGTATTTTTAAGGCAAATGCTAAAACACTTGTAATTTGCGATATATCAATATATAATGTATATATATATATATATATATATATATATATGGTAATTTTTGTTAATGTCTCGAATATCTCACTTATCAAAGACAAACAATTATTTTGGTTTTTGTAATAACAATTTCAGAAATTTTACGAAGCTGAGGAATATTTTCATAGACAGTGTCTTTCTGACAGAAGATTTTTTCTCCTTCTGGACCCTGGAATGTCCATCACTTTCCTACTTAAAGATTTGGTTTACGCCAGGAGGTACACCTAGCATAGTGTTGTTGTATTATTATTTTCCTTTTATTCTATATGTTTATTCTAATGTACAGGTGTTTTTTGTGTGTGTGTGTTATTTTTAATTTTGTCAATATTTTATTTTTGCTGTGACAAACGAACGATTTTATTAACTTTTTTAAGTTTAACTTTTTAGGATTTTAAGATTTCCGTTGTAGATATGTCAGTTGGGTGATAACTATGTCTATAATCTGATATTGATAATGGGCATAATGATAGCAAGAAGTTAAACAATATATAGTTCTAAAAGCAAATGAAAATAAAATGATCGATCTTTAATTTTTTCCAGCTTTTTCATTTACTTTCAAAGATAGCTTAGATAATCGTGTTGGGGCGTGTTGGTAAATGGAATGTAATTTTGTTTGAATCGTAAGTATCATTTTAAAACAAAGCGCAAGAACCTACAGGGTTAAGGTCAAACCCTTTAGTGAATGTTATGTAAATCACAGTGACAAAATTTAATATTCTACCCGTGACACGAAAGTTTCTCTCGATCCTTAAAGGCTAATTTGATAAACTAGCGATGTCGTTCTGTTAAATCAAAGATCTTATCTTATCTTATCTGTTTACAGACGCTCCTTCTATACAGAAGATTATTGCGTCCTACGCTTATCTATGGTTTGTGTTTAGTCCTGCATTTTTATTAGAGATTTAAATGTTGATAAAGTGTTGGTTTTCCTGGATTCTTCAGGCAACCCATTCCACGCCCGAATTCCGGACGGGAAGAAGGAAAACTTGTATGTGTTTGTTCTTGCATACGGAATAAGAAAGGTGTTTTTATCCTTATGTCTATCTGAGGGTTGTATTAAGTTATCTTTGTGTTGTATTTCTAAATTAGAATTAATTGCTTTATGTATGATTACTACTTTGCTCTTGGTTCTTCTATCCTCTAGTGTTTCAAGGTTTAATGATTTAACTAATGGTGTTATTCTTGTCAGTTTCGAATATTCTCCAGTAATGAATCTGGCAGCTCTTTTTTGAATTTGTTCTAGTTTATCAATGTTTTCTTTGGTGGATGGGTCCCATACAGAAGATGCATATTCTAGTACAGGTCTCACCAAAGTGAGGTAGCATTTTAGTTTTATATCTCTATTACATTTGTTAAAGTTCCTTTTTATAAAGCCTAAGGTTTTGTTTGATTTTTTAATAACTTCATTGACATGGGGATTCCATGATAGTTTCTCATTTATTAAGACTCCTAAGTATTTTGCATCTTTAGTTTGGGTCAGTTCTTTTCCATGAATGTAATATTTTGAATTTATTTGTTTCTTTTTCTTTGTTACTCTTAACAGTTGACACTTTTCTGGGTGGAAAGACATACTCCAGTTAGTTTCCCATTTTATCAATTCATCTAAGTCTTTTTGTAAAATTTTGCTATCTTGTTCTGATTTAATTGTTCTATAGATTATACAATCATCAGCAAATAACCTAACTTTTGTACCTGTTGAGATGTTGTTGGGTAAATCATTTATATAAATTAAAAAGAGTAAGGGACCTAGCACAGTTCCTTGTGGAACTCCTGAGTTAACCTTTATTGGTGCAGATTTAGATCCATTAATTATTACAGTTTGCTCCCTGCCCAAAAGGAAGTCTTGGATCCAGTGATGTAAGGAACCTGAGATTCCAAAGTAGTTAAGTTTTTTAAGTAAACTAAGGTGGTGAACTTTGTCAAATGCTTTTGAGAAGTCTAGTAATATTGTATCTATTTGATCATTTTTGTCTAAGCCTTTTGATAGTTCATCTATTAAACCTATTAATTGTGTTTCACATGATCTGTTTTTTCTAAAGCCGTGTTGATGTGGGCATAGGGCATTATATTTGTCTAGGTGGCTAAACTATTTCTACTATATATTATGTGTTCTGGTAATTTACAGGTGATACTAGTAAGTGATACAGGTCTGTAATTACCAGGGTCTGATTTAACACCTTTCTTAAAGAGTGGAGTTACGTTAGCTAATTTCCAATCCTGGGGCACTTTACCCTGGTTTAGAGAGGCTTGAAAAGAGAACTACAAGGATTGGGGACAGTTCATTGCTTAGTTCTTTAAATAACCTTGCAGGCAATTCATCTGGGACCAGTGGCTTTGTTTATTTTTAATTTTTTTAGGAGTGAATGTATACCTATCTCGTCTACAGTTATGTTGTCTATTTCTTCCATTTTATTTAAATTTATTAAAACTTCCTTGTCGCCTGACGCAGAGAATGATGATGCAAAATATGTGTTAAGGATGTTAGCTTTAGTCTCATTATCATTATAGGTTTTATCATTTGAGCCTTTTAGTGTGGCTATTCCTGTAGGTTCCATTTTTTTTAGATTTGATAAAGGACCATACGTTTTTATTGTTATCTTTAGAAATTAAATTGTTTTTATATTCATTTTGGAGGTTTCGACTAAGTCTTTGTGTCAAGTGTTTAATCTTTAAGTACTTTTTATGTATCCTTTTTGAATTGGTAGCCTTAAATTTCTTAAATAAGTTCTCTTTTTTTTTGCATAGCTTTTTTATTTTAAAATTGAACCAGCATTTGTTAATTTTATTTGATGTTAATTTTGTTGGAACATTCTCATCCATAATAGTTTTTAGATACTCTAAACATTGAAATTTTATTATGTTAATAATTTTACGTAAAATCTGAGAAAACCGTGCGTCAGGGTGAAACCCTTAGGTTGGTCCCTTTGATGATTCCCTTCATCTAGCGATGGTCCTTGGATAATAGACCCGTTTTCTGGGCCTCGTGGATGGCACCGATGTTGTAGCGATCGGAAGTAGGCTAAATTCACCCCTCCATTTTTAGGTCAACTTTCATGAAATGCTTATGTGTGCCTTGGCGGTTGCATCAGCCTAGACCGTTCTCGAGCTTTCAGTTACCCTGGGGAGAACATAGTTGCTGGGTGAGTTTCTCGGGAAGACCTTTTAAAAGCCTTATGCTCAGCGCTGCTGATATCACTCCACATGTAGTATCTAAAAATTACTGGCTTTAAATTGTATTTTCCACCTATGGCATGTTTTTATGTGTAATGAAGTTTTGTTTACAGAAGAGATGTTTAAAATATAAAGAACTATTAATTGATATCTAAGTTGACAATAGATTCCACTAACAAAAGTCCATGTCGTTGCTATCAATCTTCGAGGTTATTTCCAAACTAATAAGGTTTGGCAGGCCTTGGTAGATACACATCCACACTTGTTGGTTGCGATTCATGCCTACGGCAGGAGAGATGCAGATTCCCATAAAGCAATTTTATGCCCGGCCATTCCTTTGATCTCTTTAACGTGGGACTCCGATCTTTGTTTTTCAACACAGGATGAGGTAAGAGAATGTCTCGGGACTTTATGAAAGAAATAGTTATTTTATGTTTTTTTTACTGTAATTTTATCTATTCATAGAGACTTTTTTAAAAACCTGTTAGACTAGGTAATTGGTAGAAGAAAATTTAAAAAAAATATTCTCCTTCATTTGATAATATTTTATACCTTATAAGACTTCAAAAGTGTTCATTTTAAATCATATTATAGTTTTGTAAAAACAGAAGATGTGTCTATATTTTTTTTAAAATCTCAGTTTTTAGATATATCTTAACTTCTAATTTGCTTTTTTGAACATTCGATGATGGTATACACATTCGATGATGGTATACACATTCGATGATGGTATACATCGATGATGTATACACATTCGATGATGGTATACACATTCGATGATGGTATACACACTTAAACAGCTAGCCACCGGATTACATAGCTCTTTTTGTCATCTGGTCACCATTGGTTTATATGGGCGTACATTTGTGTCTTTCGATTCTATTATTCCACCTTAGAAACTATTTTGAACGATGCTATAACACACAAACTGGCAACACTATAGACATAATAATTTCTGCTGATAGATTTACCCATTTACAAAACTAACATTAACTCGTTGTGTCAAATATTAAAACGCTATCGTAACTTTTAACATCTTTTTATTCCACTAAGATAAAACAGTTTACATTCACCAACCCACGTTATTAATACGCTGTAAAATTATTCAATCTCTTTCGGTAATCTGAGAGTAACATTCTTCATTATTTTCTTTCGAAATTACTACATTTTATAGTCATGTTTTAAAATATGTTTAAGAGTATGCGTTTTGGGTGATGACATTATGTTATCAGAAAAATAATAGTTTAAAGTACTATTAAATTTACTTCAATATTATTTAAAATAAATGAAATAACTACAGTGAAAAATATGAAGAGTAAATGAATAGGCATTAGACTTTTATTTTCTGATTAGTTTTTGACATTTTTTATTAACAAGGAATTTCCTATAAATGCTACTTTTGCATTAATAATGTGTTTAAATAAACTCTTATAAAAATGTATTAATTTATTGACAAAATTTGTTTGACTCACTTGTATCCTATTTTGAAGCTTTACGTCCCCACTCGTCTTGATTTTAATAAAAGCCTTAAAAAATTTATAAATTTTTAAGGTAGCGTTATCATCATGGGAAATATTAATATTATAATGCCTAACTTATAAATCCATCCGTCCTCATGGGTTGATGGCGTTTACTCCTGCTCCTCTGCCCCCCTTCCCCTTTCACCGGGCCCTTCTCTCTTCACTCCTAGCTGTGAGGAATGCTTCCGCGACTTGAATTCCCCCACTGACTTTTGCCCGTCAGGAGGTGCGCTCCTTGGCAATGATCTCCCACGGATATCTCCTAATCTTGAATATCCCCTTAGAGAAGACAATCTGGTCCGTCTGGGTAACAAAGGGACATGTCTTACAGCGAAGACGGCCGCATGGCTTGGTGCCCAGATGGGAGGACGGAATGCAAAGACGACTACGAACCAATAGATCTCTCAAATGTTTGTCCCTCATGAATACAATGAGGGGTGGGGTGGAACATATGTTGTTAGTCTCAGGGTCAGAGAGGAGGATGGTGCGGTTTTTCAAAAAAAGATTTCCTTGGCTCTGATATTGTGGGGATGGTATGTGAGAACAAATTTGCTTCGCTAACTACTATCGCTGAGGCGTGATACCAATGCGCACTGACAACCTGATTGATTGGCCACACACACCCTATCCTTTCCTGTATAAGCTTATACTTTTCTCTCCTTACTATATCTCTACTAGAATAATTGGATTTCACCGCAGCTAAGTTTTTTTATTATTTCTTTATATTCGTTTCATTTGTGTACTATTTGTTCGTTGAGGAAGGCTCTTTGCCGAAATGTTCGCTGTTTTGTTACGTCCTGTCAGGTTAACTAATACCATGTTTCTATGATATACACTTACTAATTTAAAAGCCTGGTTGCAATCTCACCCTCATCATTTCATATATATATATATATATATATTAGGTCTACGGAAATTAACTATTAATTTCTCGATTAATCGATAAAAATTGTATCTATTAAATATCGATTAAAATAATTTTAATCTGCAAAAAAATTTTTAAAATTTGAGAAAATAGGTCTAATAATTTTTTTCCAATTTTTAAAAAAATAATTTATTATTATTATTACAAAGTTCACATGCGAACTATTGCAAGTTATTAATTTATGTAAACATGGATTTAATAATATAGAATTTAGTTCAAAATATTATTTTTCACCAAAAAAAATGTCAATTACCTGTTGTTTTTTTTTGTTTTTTTTTGGTGCTTTCTTCAGTTTAATGACGTTATAAATTTTTAATTTTTATCTTCAATCGAAATTAGCGATTAAGTAATGCAATTAACCGTCACTTTTTCAAAAGTTAGCAATGAAATTTAAATTAATCGTTACCAGCCCTAATATATATATATATATATATATATATATATATATATATATATTCGATTAAACATTAGGCAAACAAGGCAAGTGCCTTATAAAAAATTGTACGGCTTTTATTAAAAACTAAGACATTTGTATCCTTGGTCTTCAGGTGATCAGTTTTCTTCATCTTTTGGCCGGCTACCATAATACTTTGAAAGACATTTACATTCCACGTTTGTTTTTGGAATTCAAAGATGGTGATGTAGAACTATTAGAGAACGTACTCTCTAAATGCATTAAGATGTAAGTAAGTAATCAATACAGATATGTTCAATTGCTCAAGTAAAATAGACACAGGTTTGAGCAGATAAATTTTAAAGAAATAAGAAAAGAGTATGCCGGCAAAAATTACTTTGATTCTTCAGAAAAACCAACGCTGCATGTATGTATATATATATATATATATATATATATATATATATATATATATATATATATATATATATATTGGAAAGAAAGGGGGACAAATGAAATATACATAGATTATAAATATATGTGTGTGTGTATATATATATATATTATGTATATATATCTATATTATAAATATAATATGTATATATAGACATATATATATACTATTTATATATATTTATAAATAGGATTAGCCAACATCATCAGTGCTTATGCTCCAACCTTATCCTCGAGCTCAGAAGCTAAAGACCAGTTCTATGATGATCTCAATCAAACACTAGCCAGCATACCCACCAATGAAGCAATCTACCTCCTTGGTGACTTCAATGCAAGAGTTGGAAGTGATCACATGGCCTGGCCAACTTGCCTTGGTTATTTTGGAAGAGGCAGGCTAAATGAAAATGGGCAGAGATTACTAGAGATGTGCTGCTTACATGGTCTATGTGTCACAAATACTTTCTTCAACTGCAAAGCAATCCACCAAGTGTCATGGAGGCATCCCCGCTCTAAACACTGGCACCAACTAGATCTCATCATCACAAGACGCACACAGCTGGCCAGTGTCCTCCTCACACGCAGTTACCACAGTGCAGACTGCGACACAGATCACTCCTTAGTGGCTAGCAAGGTAAGGTTACTGCCAAAGAAATTGTACCGCAACAAAAACAAGGGAAAACCACGCATAGGCATCTGCTCCACCAAGAATCCAGAGAGAACAGCAGAATACACCCAGAGACTAAAAGAAGCTCTTGTACAAATGCCACCAGTAGACACTATTGAGTCCAAGTGGTCACATCTGCGGGACACCATATATGGCTCAGCTATTGCGGCATTCGGCAAGAGAGAACGCAAAAGTGCAGACTGGTTTGAGGCCCATTGGGAGGAAATGAAGCATGTCACCGATGTAAAAAGAAAGGCTCTTTTAGCCTATAAAGACAGGCCTTGCCCAGAAACTCTACATTCCCTTAAGAGCGCCAAGAGAAAATGCCCAGCAGGCAGCTCGCCACTACGCTAACACGTACTGGCTCAATCTAAGTTCCAGCATACAGTCAGCTGCTGATAGAGGCGATACAAAGGCTATGTACGAGAATATAAAACAAGCAACAGGCCCTCTGACCTCCAAGACAGCACCCTTAATGTCAAAAGCAGGGGAAATTATCACTGATCGGGACAAGCAACTCAAACGGTGGATCGAGCACTACCTGGAATTGTACGCAACTATAAACCATGTCTCAACTGCTGCCCTGGACGATATCCCAGACCTGCCGGTCATGGAAGAGCTCGGTAGCCTACCCACAATGGTCGAGCTAAGTAGAGCCATAGATTGCCTAGCCTGCGGGAAAGCTCCTGGTAATGATGGAATTCCACCAGAAGTTCTCAAATGTGGAAAAGAAATACTTTTACAGCCTTTGCATGACCTCCTCACTCTGTGCTGGGAACAGGGGCAGATACCACAGGAGTTGAAAGATGCCAACATCGTTACACTGTATAAAAATAAAGGAGACAAGAGTGACTGCAACAACTATCGTGGAATCTCTCTCCTCAGTATAGTTGGAAAGGCCTTCGCCCGAGTTGCATTGACACGCCTACAGACCCCAGCATTGCGTGTACTCCCAGAATCACAGTGCGGCTTTCGAGCCGGAAGATCAACCATAGACATGATCTTCTCTCTGCGCCAGCTGCAGGAGAAATGCAGGGAGCAACATATGCCTCTATACATCGCGTTCGTCGACCTAACTAAAGCTTTTGATCTTGTCAGCAGAAGCGGCCTTTTTCAGATCTTAGTAAAAATAGGCTGCCCTACACATCTGCTTAACATCATCAAGCAATTCCACGAAAACATGCAGGGCACAGTGTGCTATAACGGTGCCACCTCCGAGGCTTTCCCAGTAAGTAGTGGAGTAAAGCAAGGCTGCGTGTTGGCACCTACTCTATTCGCAATATTCTTTTCCATCTTACTCCAGTATGCCTTCAAGAACAACAGCGAGGGGATATACATACACACCAGAGCTGATGGGAGATTATTCAATATTGCCCGACTTAAAGCCAAGACCAAAATAAGGAAGATTTTGCTGCGCGAGCTCTTATTTGCAGACGATGCCGCCTTAATATCCCACACAGCAGACGGCCTGCAGAACCTTGTATCCAGCTTCTCCGCTGCCTGCAAAGAGTTTGGCCTGACCATAAGTATAAAGAAAACCAACATTATGGCACAGGATGCTGCCTCTCTCCCGACTATCATCATTGATGACTGCAACCTGGATGCTGTTGACAGTTTTACTTATCTGGGATCGAACATCTCGAGCACCCTCTCACTGGAAGATGAGATAAGTAGCAGGATAGGGAAGGCAGCAACTGTTATGGCTAGACTGTACAAAAGAGTCTGGTCCAATGCCAAACTCACAGCAAGGACTAAGCTGCAGGTATACCAGGCCTGCGTACTGAGCACACTCCTCTATGGATGTGAGTCTTGGACCACCTATACCAGGCATGAAAGAAGGCTCAATAGCTTCCACCTCAGATGCCTGCGCCGCATCCTAGACATCAAATGGCAAGAGAAAGTCCCCAACACAGAGGTCCTGGCTCAAGCAAGCATGAGTAGTATTGCAGCAATATTAAGCCAAAGACGCCTCCGTTGGCTTGGACACGTCAAGAGGATGCAAAGTGGTCGCATACCCAAGGATGTGCTCTACAGCGAGCTGGCGACAGGGAAAAGGTCGGTTGGTCGGCCATGTCTCAGATACGTGGACATATGCAAGAGAGACATGAAAGTAGCCAACATTGATATACAAAACTGGGAAAACCTGGCAGAGGATAGGTCCATGTGGCGGGCTATAGTGAAAGAAGGATCACTAAGAGCAGAGGAGCAAACTAGGGCAGAAGCAGTCGGGAAAAGAGCGAGGAGAAAGGCCAGGAAACACTGCCCCACTGCTTTCGTGTGTGTGTCATGCAGAAGAGACTGCCACTCAAGGATTGGTCTCATCAGCCACACCAAGAGCTGCAGATAATAAAGATAAATAAATCTATCGTCTTTCGTAGACGGACAGATGCCATACCATACCATATTTATAAATATATACATATATATTTGCACCTAGAAATGCGTCTGCATAGGAATAAATAACTTTTTATAAATGTCGTGTATAGATACAAACATTTTTTTGGGTAACGAACTTTATAACGAATTTGATGCGCGTGCTTAAACTTGTTGGAGTGAAAAGCGACAAATATTCATGCGACACTCGTAAAACTAAAAAACATATCGCGACACTTTTTTATGTTTTGAAAGGCGGTTGCTACAAAAAGTGAATAACTCATGCAGTAACTTTGAATTTTCAAGTTTGTTTGTATTTTTCTAGTACATTCTTGGTATATCCTAAAACCAGGAACGGAATACTCATTTTGGCTTTATTTCGTAGGGATAAAAAAAAACGTTTATTATACACCCTCTTTGTAAAGGTACAAGGAACAGAAAAGGATGAAATACGTATAACTAGTTAAGTCTTTTAAAAGATCTGTATTTGAATACACGTAAAGAAAACTTTTAAAAGAAATAAATAGTTCCTCTCTTGAATGGAATCAAAACAACACATGTGTGTCTTTGTATGTGTATGTTCGTTTTTTTAAAGAGAGGAAGATGTATATATTTTTAGATATTTATTTATGATATATTATTTTTGCGGCTGGTTAGCGTAGTCAATAGTGTGATATCCTCACAAACTGAGGTGCGCGGGATGTAACCCACTTTAAGCCACAATGAAAACTTATTGATAAATTTAAAATACAAAGTTTTTTGAAAATAAACTACCAACAAGATGGAGAAATGCAAGTATCAAACCGTAGCTTGGAGCAAGTAAATAGCTGTGTATACCTTGAGAGTGTGGTCTGTGTATCAGTGAGAACAGATGAGGACATCAAACGAAGAATAACTTGGCTCAACAGGCTTTTGCCAATCTGAAACAAATCTGGAGATCTACATAAATCTTTGTCAAAACAAAATGAAGGATCTTAAACACCAACGTTAGAACGGTCCTACTTTATGGATACGAAACATGGCGAACGATAGAGACAACAAAAAAATAGACTCCATACCTTTGTTAACAGATACCTCATAATTACTCTGAACATAAAATGTTTCGATACTGTTGAAAACTCCAAGCTGTGGGAGAGGTTCGAACAAAGAACAGTAGAGCAAAAAATCAAGGAAAGAAAGTGGAGATGGATTAGACACACCGTTACGAAAGATAACAGCAGGGATATGCAGGCCTCAGATTCAAACCCCCAAGACTAACGACAGCGATGAAGACTCAAGCGTACATGGAGATAGAGCATGTTAGATGAGGCTAGAAGAACTGGGAAGAGGTGGAAAGAATTGAAGTGACTGGCAAGGGACCATGTAGAGTGGCGAGCTTTGACTGAGGCCCTATGTTCCACAAGAGACTCAAAGGACAAATGATGATGATGATGTGTGACTATTGCTAAAAAAAAGTCCCCCACTGACTTGAAAGTCTACCTAGCACACAGAAAGTTTAAATAGAAACATTAGAATCCCTCCCAGCTCCCCGAGGCTAGGGGACCAATAATATATTGCATTCAGTGTGACGGGATTGTTATAGTTTGGATCAGAAACATTCAATGTGTTATTCTTAAACTGCAATAGGTTCGGTAGGAATACTTAACCAAAAGGAAATCAGTTCATCTGCATGATAAACTTCAAAATAGTTACAAGTAACAATGTATTTGTTATTCGTATAATAACATGGTTTTCTTTACGTAAATGCTAATTTTAAAAATAAATTCATACAGAACAATTTTAAAAAGTAATATTATATATATATATTTGGTTACCCGATTGCTCACTTCATTTAATGTATAATTTATTTAGTAAATTATACGTTTAAAAATTGTTTATGCATTACTAAAATAGTGTTAAAAATGTATGTGTACTCTATAACTTAAGGCTTAGGTGCTAAAACAAATTTTTTATCTTGAAAAAGATATATCCAGATTAACAGCTTCATCATATATTCAATATTTATTTTCAACAGTTCCCGTCCACTTAAGGAGCTGAAACTCAACTGGAGATGAGAGCTTTTGACGAGTCTTGACAATATCACAACACCGTCTTGTTAGTTGGTCGTACGCTTCGTTTGGTCTACTTTTTAACAAAGAAACTAATTGAACATTCAATATTTAGTACAGTTTTTAAAAAAAAACGTATTTCTTGTATTCATTAACTAGTTTTAATGAGTAGCGTTAACTTTAAATTACATGATATAATTTATTTTAAATCTTAATAATAGAAGTGCAAGCTGATAGCTGTCACTTCACAAAAGTGCCGTGATGTGTTGTTAAAGATGCTTTTAGCGAAGTTACAGTTGATTACCACAATTATTTTATAGCGTGCGTAATGTAGAAGTACCTTCTCAGATATTATTGTGTTACGTGAAATGAAATATCTGGCTTGACTGAGTCTTGATAAACAGTATTTTAGCTTACCCCCATGATTAGTTTGTAACTGATGAATTCACTGAAATAACAATTTAAGGTACAACTTGTTTAGAACTATTCAGGTTTTTTTTTATATTGTCTTTGCTTACGTTACGTAGTGTTGCTAATAGGGTTCCACTTACATTATCAAGTGTTTAATATTGGCAGTCTGATACAAGGATTTATAAACTGTAACAATGCTACGTGCAAAGAAAGATAAAAATATACCAACATTTAAACAAGCGTTTTCTTATTAAGCTGCCTCTCATAGAAACGTGGTTTATATCTGAATTCATGAATTAATATTTTTTACTATTTTTTTAGAGCTTTTATAAATTTAAAATAAGTTATACTTTAAAAAATATTATTATTAGAGCTGCGGAAATTAACGATTAATTTCTCGATTAATCGTTAAAAGTTTTTAAAGAGTAAAAAATTGTTTAACGATTAATCGACCCACCACTTATAAATGTGCTGGTAGTCAAAAAGTAAGATATTTCGGCTGATAAATATAAAATAATTTCCGGACGATTACACGAACATTTTGGTTTTAAACTATTGACTGACGTGAATGTTTTTAATGTTGATAAAGGTTATTGTGTCCTTGAGAGAAATCGCTTGCCTACCATGCAATGTCCCATATAAGTGTAACCTTCGTTGGTCCATGTGCAAAGTTTAAAAAAACAACTCGTGTCCAAAGTTGCACATCGTCCATTTTGTGTACAATAGTTTACAAAATTTGATGCGCGATGATTTTAAACTCACTCGTGACGTCGGTCAAATATCTTCGCCGCCGCGCTTCTTACAGGGAACATTGCTACCTTGGTTCTAACACTTCCCTTACATATCACCTGCAAACCAAACATCCAGTACAGTATCAGAAACTTCAGCTGATACAATCTAAAGCCATGTGAACAACTGTCTAGCTCGGCCGGTTATATTGTCGATAAGACTAGGTCATCACTTGAACCAAATAATGTCAATACACTTGTCTGTTTGCGTTGTTGGTTAACAGATGTCATGTAAAGACGACATTCCAGTGTTCTTTCGATTTTCGACAAGTACGTTTAATAAATCTTACTTATGACACCATAAAAGTCAATTGTTGGCTTTAATCGAAATAAACGATTAATTAATCGTTAATTTTTTTAAAAGTTAACGATTAAATTTAAATTAATCGTTAACAGCCCTAATTATTATGTTTTTAGGCATCGGTAATGTTTGAAGTATCGTTTATCAGTCATGTGAGTTTTGACAATGTTGATTTAGTTTATACAAAATCAATATAAATGTTCCTTTACAGAAAGTATCTTTAATTTTATGTTCTTTTACATGCTAGCATAAATCTTCATTTTGATCGTTAGCATTTTGTGACGTTTAGGACGTCCCAAAAATTTAAATGAGTTTTTTTTACAATAATGTGTATTATAATTTGAATTTTAAAATGCTATATTTCGAACATTATTTATAAAATAGTTTTTGATTGATATCTAATGTGCAGTCATTCAAGCCTATAGGTTCGTAAAAAAAAACTAGATTGGAAAAAGATGACTAGAAATATACATATGAATGGAAACAGATATATATATATATATATATATATATATATATATATATATATATATATATATATATATATGTGTGTGTGTGTGTGTGTGTGTGTACATTTTGTTCAATTTGTTTTGAATGTATATGTATGAATGTTTACTAAGTATTTACCAACTGTTTAAAATTACTTCTACAAAAAATAAAATTTTTTAATTTAAACTGAATTGGGCATTGTTATTTATTTATTTATTTATTTTTTAGTCATTTTAAATCAAAGTATCTACTTGAACTTATAAATTTTAAATTATTTGCTTCGTTTTAGTCCACTTATCAAAAAGTGGTTTTTAAAAATCTTTGTAAACCTCTATTTTCTTCTTTTTAGTCCACTTATAAAAACGTGGTTTTTTAAACATCTTTGTTACCTCTATTTATTTTTTATTTTTTAGTCAAAATATAAAATCATAGAGTATATCGAAAATGTTATTTCTTCATTTATAGTACTTTTTTCTACATACGAAAATTCATTAAATACAAATAGAGTTGTGGAATGTTAGTTACTATTTAGCTAAACACGGTTTCGATTTTTGGTTTCTTTGCTCACGTGTGTTGTTTTCAGCTAAATATAATTATGTTAAAATACTATAGGAACTAAGTAAATAAAAAAACAAATAAATAAATATCATTTAAACTGTTTTTTTTATTATCCGTAAATCTTAAATCAAATATCATTTATTACACTTGAAATTGATTTTACTACTTTTTAAAATTTTAGCTACGGATTATGATAATGATTTTTAACAGTGGAAGGATTTAAATTCATAACCTGGCTTAGTAAACAATGCATTTTGTACCATTTAGGAATTTAATATCGGCGATTCTAATTTTGACCCTGAAGACGGCATGAAAGTTCTCAGATGTTTATCAAACACGTGTGGAGATTTTAATACCCTCTAACTAATCTCTCTGTTTGACGAAGATGGCCCACTGATCTACAACGGACATGTGATAACAAATGACATATTAGCGGAAAATTAAGGTAATCTTCAACACAGTGTTTTGGCCTTTTTTGCGTTTCTTATATATGTAACACAAAGTCGTTTATATATATACTAGCGTATCACCCGTCAAAAATGACGGAACTTTTCAAAATAAATACACATCAGATTAAAAAAAATAACGTAATACAGAACTTTCATTTATTTTATTTATTTTTATTTGATTCATTTACTATCATATTTAACGATTTTATGCGGAACCTTTGAAAATACTTATTTTTGGTGCAGTAATTTGGTGCGCTGCTTTCTAAAATTAGTAGTGTTACATCAACACATACATACATACATACATACATACATACATACATACATACATACATACATACATACATACATACATACATACATACATACATACATACATACATACATACATACATACATACATACATACATACAGACGACAAGAATTATGTATATTGATAAGTTAAAACATAATCTAATAATGGCTACCCTGTGTAAAAGGTAGAATCATAAAAAATAATCATTTTATCTAAATCGAAAATGCTCAGATAAATAAAAAATGGCTCGTATTTTATAGGGCGAGTATAAAAACAATAAAAAAATTTAGTACTGTTTGGAATATCTCACCTCATGAAAGACAAATAATTAAAATGATATTTGCAATAAAATTTTCAGAAATTTACCAAGCTTAGCAATATTCATTTTGAGAGTGTGTTTTTGACAGAGGGTTTCTTTTCCTTCTGGACCCTGGAATGCCCATCACTTTCCTTCATAAAGATTTGGTTTACTGCTGGAGGTACAACTACAATAATGTCGTTGTCTTATTATTTTCCTATTATGTTATTAGTTTATCTTATATTATATGTTATCATTCGTATCTATTAAACGTCGTCAATTTTTTATCATAGAGGTTAAAAAAGATTTTATTAACTTTTTCATGTTTTACGCATTATGATATTCAAGATTTCTGTTAAAGATACGGCATTTGGCTGACAACAACTTTATAATGGGATATTGATGACGTCCGGTGTGGCCGCAAGAACTTAAACACCCTAGAACTGACCACACTTATATAAAACTAGTTTATAAAAAAAACTTTCTTCTCAATCACTATTGGCACAAATTATATATTTTTCTTTTCTTTTCTGCTAAATGAAAGACAATATTTCACACTAATGGTTTACCTTTTATGATGCAAACAGTTTAATCTACAAATTACGTTAACTCTGAGAAAACCTTCCGACTTTTTTATTACTTTAATTTTAGCAATTCATAGACACTTTTTTTTTACTTGTTAGAGTAGGTAATTTAAAATCTATTTTAAATGAAGCTATAACATTTACACAATCATGACATAAATTGAGACATATTAATTTCTGTTGATACATTTACCCATTTACAAAACTAAAATTAACTAGCTATGTCAAATATTAAAACTTTTTAAAAACTATTGTAACTTTTTACAACTTTTTATTCACATAAATAAAGCTGTGTACATTCTCTATGATTTGCACTTAATAAGCTGTACAATTATTCAAATTCCTGTAGTAGTCTAAGGAGATCATATGTCATCATTTTACTTCTAATTACTACATTACATCTTGTAATTTTAAAGACCAATAAGTGTATGCGTTTTGGTTGATGACAGTATAATATCAGAAAAATTGTATTATTAAAAATACTTCTATATTAATGAAATTAATGGAAATTACTAAAGGGAGAAATAGGAAGATTCAATATGTAGGCATTCGACTTTTATTTCCTGATTGGTTTTTGTTCATTTTTTTTTACAATGCATGCCTATATTTTCTACACTTGCCATAGTGTTTTAATAAAATTATAAATTTTTAACCCATTGACAAAGTTCTCTTGATTCACTTGTATCCTATTTGAAAGCATTACGTCCCAATCGTCATGGTTTTAATAAAAGCTTTAAAAAATTATATATACAAATTTAAGGTAGCATTATCATCATTGATAAAAGGTTGTAATGCTTCAATTAAAAGTACATAGTCGTTTTTGTTTTACGTCTTTGTATGTCCACATAAATTAATAAATTACAAGTATATGAGATATGTATCATTGATATTTAGGTGATCAGTTTTCTTCATCTTTTGGCCGGCTACCATAAAACTTTGAAAGACATATACATGCCCCGTATTTGGTTGGAATTCAAAGATGGTGATGTGGAGCTGGTGGAGAATGATGTAAGTAAGGAAACAATACACGATTAAATAATTTAAAGTCTCACGTGAAAGAGACACAGGTTTGCACATATAAATGTTAAAGGAATAAGAGAAGAGTATGTCAGTAAAACTGACATTGATTCTTCAGAAAAAACCAATGTTGCATGTATTTTTTATTAAACAATATAATTTGCAATTGTCACGCAAGTAGTGTCTGTCAGTCCTGACGTTACTAATTTTAGAAACCAGGGAAAACCAAATTACTGCACCAAATCATCAAAAGTTGTGCAAATTAAATATGGGATATAAAAAATTATTTTATGACGCCATTGTTTTCGCTCATATTTTAATTTTGGAAAAGGGATCAATGTAAAAAGATTATTCGATGATGGTTAATTATAACATATTTAAAAATCATAAGGGGCACCGCAGGTGCCCTGCAACCCCTATTATAAAATATTTTGTGTACATAACAGAAAGTTTAATATTTCGTATTTATCAAACAAGACAAGTTAGTTGGGCTTTTGGAAAAGGTCGGTGCCGTTAGCTCCCTAAAAAAGTGCATTCTTTATAAAATAAATAGATTTTAGCTGAAAACAGCCGTCATTTTTGACGGGTATACTCTAGTATTTAATATAATAAAGGGTGGCCGGATATGATTTTTTTACAATTTACCAGATCTGGATAGATTGTGTACTTTACTACTTTCTATTTAGTATTTAATACTATTTATTAAAGCATTTTTTTATGGATTGTATCTACAATGACAGTATGTGACACTGTCAAAGTCAACGATGAATATTTTACAATGTTTTCGATGAACGAACTTGAACGACGTTCAACGCTCTGTGTATTGTTTACAAATCTAACATAGTTGTACTGAGTGTGTAGTGTGGTTTACAAGTAGACTTGAACTAGAGCCATCTTATATACGTTTCTTTTATTTAGACGATTTAAGTTTTTTATTATGCTGTTAGTTAGCTAACTTTGTTTGCTATCTTAAGAGATAAAGTAATTTCTATACTTGTTACATTTTAACGTATTCTTTGTTCGTAGTGAAATTGATAGTCTTACTACTTTTTGCATGGATTTGAATAAGTTCATGATCAACGCTTGTTTATTGTTTATTTTGTTATATATCAATAATTTAATGTATAACTTAATTTGTTACTTAGGTTATTTTGTAAAATTGTAATAACCACAACTAGATATAGCCCGTGGCGTACAATGCGCCGCAGACTTGCTCATCATAGATAGTGCAAAGAACGGGGAGGGGGAGGTTGAGAGAACGGACACAAAAAAGCAGCACGACGTAATGAAAAATAAACAAGTAAACGTGGAGACATGCGCACTGCGGTTGTTGTTACCTGCCCTCCTACCCCTTACTACCATCCCTTGCCAAAAATAAACTGAGTTTTGCCGACCATGCCAGGATTAGTCATGTTCGCAAAAAGAAAAGAGGGAATAGAACGGTCACAAACAATTTTTTTTTAAATGTTCCCGCAGGTGCTTGAACCCAGAACTTTCCGCATGCAAGGCGAACGTGATATCCCCTACACTGCGAATCAAATGTTATTCTGTGAAAGAAAAGCACAAGTTAACGCACGAGGCATTTTTGACCCCCCCCTTCTCTATTTTTTTGTATCTTGTCTTCCAACTACGCTTGCCAACAGTGATTGGTCGACCGCAGCGAGAGTCATTCGTCAAGCTTACTTGCACATACTTGCTTTGGTGAAGCATATATATATATATATTATATATATATATATATATATATATATATATATATATATATATAATTTAGCGCAGTTATCGATTAATTTAAATTTAATCCTTAACTGTTGACAAATTATCCATTAATTAATCGTTAATTTCGATTACAGCCAAAAATAGGAATTTATGACGACATTAAACTGAAAATTTCAAGGGAAGTAACAAAAACAGGTAATTGACTTTTAAAAATTTTATTGAGTACTTGTATTTTAATCGATACAAATTTTTAACGATTAATCTAGAGATTAATCGATAATTTCCGCAGCCCAAATATATATATATATATATATATATATATATATATTATATATATATATATATATATATATATATATATTTATATATATACATATATATCTATATTAATATAAACACATAATATCTCACGTGGGTTACATGTCTTGAATGAATCTTATAGTTGAAGAGATTAGAGACCACAATTCCCTAATGCGATGTGAGAACAATAAGAGATATTTGTATATGTATCTATTGGAGGATTTTATTTTTTATAATAATGTCAAAGAGTTAATAAATTATGTTGGGCTCTGCGCTAAGATTGGAAATAGTTAAACTGTAGAATTTCACTTATCATAAAATATTTTCTATATTACAATCCGGAAGTCATGAAATAATACATTTCCTTTATTGGATCATTTCGATAATTAGATTTAGTCCAAAAAAAACATGTAGTTGATATAGACACCTTGCATGTGTAGTTGTCAGCTTACTTTCAAACTTATCCTAGCACAGATTTTTCCACCCAATGGGGGAAATGCTGTTGACGTCATATGCAAATTTAGAAGAAGAAAACTTCCGCAGCTGCCAAGGTTAATAAAATAAATGAAACTCTACGTACATACACATGTAACTGGGTGTATTAACTGAAACTTAGAGACACGAGAAAATTGGGTGTTAAGTTTTGGCTGTATATAATATAAAATTTGTGTAAACATCTAATAGCAATAATTAAAGATATACACTTTCATATAATCAAGATATATTTAACGGGTATATCTGATTTATTTTTTAAACAAAATTTGCTATACATGAATTAATCATACGTTTTTAAATAATCATTTTTAAAAAAAGTACAAATTATATTACAATTGACGTAAGAAAAAAGACTGCTCCTGAGTACATTCCCTTTATTATTGTCAACGGGAAAATGTATCATTCTTATTCGTTAACTTACCAACACTTAATGTAATAATTTTCTTTTCTAAATAGTTTTTTTTTAAAAATGATTTATTTTCATGTCCAAAAATAAAAAAAGATTCAGATTAAATATAGTAATCAGTAACCTTTTCTAATAGGTAAATGTATGATATAAAAACAGGGTATTAGTAGGCCTGACAGGACGTAGCACAACAGCGAACGTTTCGGCAAAGAGCCTTACATATAGAACAAATAGTACAAAAATGAAACGAATAAAACGAAATAATTAAAAAAAACACTTAGCTGCGGTGAAATCCAAGTATTTCAGTAACCATTGTGATCACTAGGGGGTGCGGACTGCACTGGGTGATACCATCACAGGGGGTGACACCAAAATGTTAAGTTTTACACTCGACGGTTCTATTTCTTAAAATTTGACGACACAATAGTTCGTTTCACCTAGAAAAATGACGAAATACATTGAAATACGTTTACAGCGTTATGTTTTACATGAAAGGAGCTAACTTGGCTTTGACATTGGGCCTTCCATAAATGCACCTAGGTGGGAGGGGGTCACATGTGTGACAAGGGGGGGGGTCGTTAAGAAATGTGACGTGACATCAAAATACGCAACTTTAAATAACAGTTCCACTTAAATATTTGACTGTTTACACTTAATGAAATGACAATTTACATGACTTCACACGTGTTACGATATTGTTGATTATCTAAATATATGTTTGAGAATCGTTCTATTTTAGAACCGTTGGGGGACAATTTCAGAGGTAATGTGAGTAGTGTGAGACACTAACTTTGGAGGGACAACGATTTGGAAACGCTGGTGATAGGTCAGCTAAAGTTTATCAGGACGAAATAGGATACTTAGGCTAGACCATTTTTGGAGGGATGCTATACATTTTACTTGGGTTAGACAAAGTCTGAGAATCGGATGTTGCAGGGGTCACCCAAAAGTCATTGGAAACGTAGGGCTAAACCAATAAGAATTAAGTTTGTCACATGTACCATCCATGGGACGAAAGGTTCAACCAATGGATATGTAGGGCAGGCGTGGGTGAGCGGTCCAATATATACTAGAGAGAAACCTTACTGCGCTCTCTCTCTCTCTTAGAAGATCACAGACCACGTTTAGAATTAAGTTCTAACGTGATAAGACTGTGGGGAGTTATGAGCCTAGCTGAGAAGTCTGTTTTCAGGTTTGATTAGTTGGAGTTAGAATAATTTCAAATGTATTTTGTATATGAATATGTTATGGTTAAATGCTTATCATTCTTTTATATATATTGTTGATATATTAATATTGATTATGGATAGTTAGTTACGGTTTGTTCGCCACTATTGTTTTCAGCTAGTATGTTAGGGAATACCATTAGTCAAGCCAACATAATAGAGGAGCAGACCAGGCAGAAGACGTGCTGGTGTTGCCAGGAAGGGGGAAAACTTGACCCTGTCTCAAACCTGAGAACCATTGTTGAGGACGATCATCGCTGTGGACAGACCAAGCTGTCACTCAGTTCACATAGCAAGGGCTTGACCTCTGGACTGACCTCGGGAAAGAGATCGCACGACCTAATTGGGAGACGTGCCTGACTGCGGAGCAGGTAGAAGCAGTGACACGAGACAGACCCGTCAATCATATAATTGACCACACCCACTGACCAGAGTGACCAGAAGGGAAGTTGGGTCATATTCATATAATATCCGTTTTAATCTTCGTCTAATGTGTTAGTTATCTGTCTATGTTAATCGTCAGTGTTAACCATATATTGTTTTAATGCTATTATATTTGGTATGATTATTTCAATGTATTAAATATTCTCTCTGTTGTGTACATAGGTGTTTTGTGTGTAATTAATTGTATGTGTTAGATATTGTACTTGTAGTATTTGAAGAGTAGTTTTAGACTAGTACTCTAATTTAAGCTAAGTATTATAATACTGGGGGCTAGAGCCGACTAGATGTAGATAATAGAAAGATAACTTTTGTAAGTAGTCTGGGAGCTCAAATAGTATCCCTTAATCTGTAACCCTAGACAATAAGAGTGAAATACAAGTATTGATGTCTAAAGAATATATACCCTAATATTTAACAGTAGTATATAGACATCAGTTCTTAACAGATATTAGATAGCAGTCTTACACTAAACACATACTTAAATGACATAAAATAAGAATTGAAACATGCGTATTTTAAATTAGATACAGTCTTTAGGTTGGGCGGGGAAGTCTTGTGACGTCACATTGGAGGGAGGGTCTAAGTTTTTGTGAAGAGTGGGGAAGGCGTGAAAATTCGACCAAAATCGCGTGACGTTATTTATGGAAGGCTCCATACAAAAACCATTGAGTAAGCCAGTGACGCCAGGGCATCCCCCCTCCCCCCCCCAACGCGAACACACGTCATTTGTGTTTTATTTATTTTTATTAAATGCCTGCAAAGAAACATATCTATGTTGATAAAATGAACACTGATATGCGAAATGTCACTGAGTATATGTACTTTTAAAAATATCCCATAACACATAGTTCTTTTCACACGAAAACATTATTTTAGTTCTGAAACCCCTTTATAGTCGTCGAAATCTCCTATTTGCATTTAGATCAGGTCTTGTCAAAATTCTGAAAGTTCCGTCTCTGTTCTGGAAAAAGTCATTTCCACTTTTGATAATTTAAAATTTAAACTAGAAAATGATATTGAAATGGTTTATTCCAATACGAAGCGCCATCAAAAATATTGTAATCCGCAGTATCATAAAGTCACTTAAAGTCTAATCTTATGCTTCAGATTCATCAATTTCCTTATTTCTGCGCCTATTTGTCGGAGCACTTCACCATATGCTCTGTTGATGGGTGCCTTTAATAACATAAGACAACAATTTATAGAAGAAAAATGTTTGTAACTTATGTCAGACAAGTTATGAACTTAAAAAATGTATAATTTAATTTAATTACATTTTGTTGTTAAAGGCTTATCTGAAATAATAAATATAAAATACCACAAATTTGAGACGGTGACTAAATTAAATTATCTAGGGGCAACAATAAACGATCACAATGAGATTGTATTGGAAGTTGATTAAAAAAGGATAACAGCAGGCAATCATTCCTACTAAAGCTTACAAAAACTTCTAGGAAGCAAAAACCTCTCAAGAGGAACAAAGAAAACAATCACTACTATCATAAGACCAGTAGTAATTTACGCTAGTGATACTTGGACCCTGACCAGAAAAGCAGAGAACCTGATCAACACTTGGGAGAGGCAAACATTTGGCCCAGTGATAGAAAATGACGTCTAGTAAATTCGTCCAAACCAAGAACTTTACCATGTGTACAAAGACCAACCCATAGTCACAATGATTAAAAAAGGAAGACAACACTGGGCAGGATATGTTTAAAGGTTGCCATAATGTAGAGTAGCAACAGTTATTTACATGCAGAAGCCTAGGGGAAGACGACTCACTGGTCAAACAAGACGTGAAGTAGATGGATGATGTGGAAATGGATATACACCAGCGAGGGGTTAGGGCACAGAGGAGGAAAGCCATGGATCGATCCGAATGGAAGGATGTGGTGGAGCAGACCAGGGCCCTACACGGGTTGTAGTGACATAGATGATGCCTTATCTGACATACATTAAGAATACTGATCAAATGTCCCACGTGATCAGATGTGTAAAAATTCACAATAGAAAAGTTGAAGTAAGAGAAGAATTTTATTAGGGGATTTTTCACTTTAAATGGGAACAAAGCTGTTGATTTTATCTTCGTTTTAGTACACTAGGTCTGACTTTCTCAAGCTAATATTACTTATAACTTATATAAGAGAGCTAGATAATATTGGTTTAGACAAACTAGGTAGACAAAAATAAATAATCAAAGCTTCACTATAATTTGAAAAAAACAACAAAGAAAGATATAAGTAGGATACATTTTAAATAAATATATTTTTTTTCCATTAGTTATGCCTTACTAATTAAAGGGATTTCCTTAAAAGACAAACATAACACATTTTTACCTTTTTAGCAACCAAATATGAACTACACAATAAAAACAAGGCCATAGTTTCAGTATAATATAATATTGCTATTATTTATTAACGTAATTTTTAAAATAAAATTAAGAAAAATAAAATTTAATTAAAATACAGACATTTTTACAAATATTTTAAAATTACCAAAAAAAGACAAACAAAAGAAATATAGTGAAAATAAAAAAAAACGTAAAAAAAAACAAGTTTTTCACTATAAATCCTGTATGTACTAGACGTAACTAAAAGAATGTTCATTATAATAAGCAGCGCAAGACCATCCAAAAATACAAAATTGTAGTTGTGTCGTAAAACATATTTATTATAATGTGCAGCGATCAGGCATATGTTTATAAAAAGTGTTGTCAATAAAATACGCACATTATTGCGCGACAGAAAGGTTGTTCAATATAATGGGCACCCTTACACTCTATCTCAAAAAATAACATGATACATAGGAATAAATAAAATAATCTAAAAAATCAAATAATTCAATTACTGTACATGTGATCGATCTGAAATTTTGATACTTAGTTTTTATCAACGCCACCAAACTGCCTGCTATATTTCAGCTTGCTAACTTACGAGAAAATGGGTTAAAAATTGATCCAAAGTTTTGGCGACCGACAAGCAATCAAGCAACCAGACACCACGAGTTAATTTAAAGGATTTAAAAAAATATTATTTTTTTTAAAAAAAGGAAACAAATGTCAAATCCGCTAATGAGGACAATATAAACAATTTTCACAATGCTAAATACAAATGTAGAGACTTGGAATAGTCACTGTCATTGTCTCTTCGTTAGATGGAGCGATATCAGTGCACGTCATCACTTGGGTGTCGAAACAGGTGGATTTGATAAAAAAAAAGAATGTCTGTATATAAATAAATCAAACAAATAAATAAACAAATATACATAAAAAAAGACAAAACATAGATTTTTATCCGTTTCTAGCTGAGCAGCTTCCTTTTTCCGTCTGGCCAACCAACATAAAACACTCATGATTCTGTAAGTGCCATTCAGTGCGGAATTGTTGAGATCCGGATCGTGTCACATTGATAAAAGTACTCTATAAGTTAAGCAAAGTGTAAGTTAAGTTCTGTCTCTTCTTTCTTTTGGTCAGGGCTGCGCAAACTTGACATGTACTAAAGTTCCTGTAATGAATTTCATAGATTTCTTTAAAATGACCGGGTTTTGTAAAACACGGCTATGTTCTTCAGCCATTACTGAATTGAGCTGTAATGTCATTTCTTTTATGTGTAATGTACTGTCCTTTATGTTGTTATTATGGTATGAATGGTTATTTATTATTATATGTATGTTATGATCTCCATTTAAAGCGCTGTGAGCCCGGTTTCTTGCTGGTATATAGCGCTATATAAATTATCAATTATTATTATTATTATTAATACCTTAAGAGTGCGATACTGTTGTAGCTATGAGGACTAATCTTAACTTGAATGGGAAAATTACTTGGGAAGAAACCAGAAGTCGTGAGATGGTCGAATGAATAGTTAGTATTTTACCAAACTTTGCAAATGATAAAAAAATATTTTTTTTAATGTAAACAGAAACAAATTGTAATAAAAAGTTATTAACACTCTTCAGAAATTACTTTTAATAAAGAAAGTTTCAATGAAACTTTTGTGTAGGTACAGTATTCTAAATGAATTTAGTTTAGGAAAAATCGGAAATATATCTGAAATAAAATTGACTTTTCATTTAAATAAAGCTTCACAAAATAAGAAAAAGGCTTATATTTATATTTTTTTAAAAATTGTTGAAGCCTAAATTATTTGAAACGCTTGCTAATATAAGCCGAATCTTAAATATATGCAAATATTGTTGAAACTTCACTTTATAGCAGTGGTTCCCAAAGTGGGCGTTACCACCCCATTGTGGGCGCTGAAGCGATCCAGGGGGGCGGTGAAAGCTACGGATCAATTTGCGGGCGGTGAATAACTGTAAGGTGGCGGTGAACGCATAAAAAAGAAGAGAAGATTTAGGAAAAAAAAAGATTTATGTATTCTGCTCATAAGGCTTTATTTTTCTTTAAAAAACGTTTTGGATGTTGGTTTCGTTCCCGCAAACTCCATCACTTGCATTTAGTAGTTTTTTTAGATGTACAATTATGCACTTCCAGACTGCAAGAACATTTGACTAAAATTAATAGTGATAAAAAGATAAGGATTTATCTAATTTTCAAATACTAAAATATAAAATTATCAAACAACTGACTTTGGCAAAACTCTTTTCAACAGCAACAACACTAGATGGCAATGGTTTGCTAGCTTCTTACAATATTTCATCCTTAATTGGCAAATTGAAAAAAACCTCATACTATTGGTGAAGAAAAACTTTTACCGGCTATAACTGAAATAATACGAACTGGGATCCATCAGCAAGCATCCGATATTATCAATAAAAATGTGTTTTTCAATAATACACTGCAATAAGAATTGATGGAAAAGCTCAATGTGTTGAAGATTCATTGTGTGGCTATATTTTAAAAAAAATCTATGTATTCTATTAAATTTGTTGAGTCAAATTTGCCAGGAAATATTACTAAATTAGTAGCAGCATACCAGGTTCATCTTCTCATTTATATGATTACCAATGTGTTTTTTCCTTTTGTTTCGTTTGCTGAACTATTCTTGAATTGCGAAACCAGGTTACTATTTGTGATTCGCATTAAAGCATTCACATTGCAGTCAGTCAACATCGATCTTAGACTTATTTATTTTCATGCAAGGCAAATCTTGCTCACATATATATGTAGACCTAAATAGTGGTAAAAGTGTGGTATAAATTTTTTGAAGTGTGGAAATGCAGCACCTAGCAAAAGCCCAAAACTCTAGCAGAAAAACAAACTTTAACTTTTTTCTTCGTCTGCTTTTAGGTTAAGAAGTTCTAATAGTACATCCTCTGGGGAAAATCAGCCTCTGCACTAAATTAAAAACTGAGGATATTGAAGTGTGGTGCCAGGTTCTTGTAGTCTTTGAACCTCCTTTCAAATTCCACAGCAGAGTCATCCAACTGAGTATTGTACTTGTCAGCCACTTTACCACTGAGTCTTGTACTTGTCAGCCACTTTACCAGTGAGT
>CALYLW010002588.1:23-37523 GCA_944989445.1 Ampullaceana balthica
CTGGATAGTTATCTAAATACCATTCTTCGTTATATAAATGTGAGCCTTAGTTATACAAATACCATTCTTCGTTATATAAATGTGAGCCTTAGTTATACAAATACCATTCTTCGTTATATAAATGTCAAGCTTAATTAAGTAAATGACATTCTTCGTTCTGTCAATGTCTGACTTAGTTATATAAATGCCACCATTCGTTAAATAAATCCCCCCCCTTTTGTAATATAAATCCCACCATTTTTTATATATGCCCCTTTGTTATATAAATACCACTTTTCGTTATATAAATGCCCCCCTTTGTTTTATAACCAACCGCACATACAACCATACATCCAACCACACATCCAACCACACATCCAACCACACATAAAACCACACATACAACCAAACATCCAACCACACATCCAACCGCACATACAACCATACATCCAACCACACATCCAACCACACATCCAACCACACATAAAACCACACATCCAACCACACATCCAACCGCACATACAACCACACATATAACCACACTACAACCACACATACAACCACACATACAACCACACATCCAACCACACATAAAACCACACATACAACCACACATCCAACCGCACATACAACCACACATATAACCACACTACAACCACACATACAACCACACATACAACCACACATCCAACCACACATAAAACCACACATCCAACCACACATCCAACCGCACATACAACCACACATATAACCACACTACAACCACACATACAACCACACATACAACCACACATACAACCACACTACAACCACACATATAACCACACATACAACCACACATACAACCACACATATAACCACACATACAACCACACATACAACCACACATACAACCACACATACAACCATACATCCAACCACACATCCAACCACACATCCAACCACACATAAAACCACACATACAACCACACATCCAACCACACATATAACCACACATATAACCACACATACAACCACACATACAACCACACATCCAACCACACATATAACCACACATAAAACCACACATACAACCACACATCCAACCACACATACAACCACACATACAACCACACATACAACCACACATCCAACCACACATATAACCACACATAAAACCACACATACAACCACACATCCAACCACACATACAACCACACATACAACCACACATACAACCACACATACAACCACACATACAACCACACATCCAACCACACATATAACCACACATAAAACCACACATACAACCACACATCCAACCACACATACAACCACACATATAACCACACATACAACCACACATACAACCACACATCCAACCACACATATAACCACACATAAAACCACACATACAACCACACATCCAACCACACATACAACCACACATACAACCACACATACAACCACACATACAACCACACATACAACCACACATACAACCACACATACAACCACACATACAACCACACATACAACCACACATACAACCACACCCACAACCACACATACAACCACACATATAACCACACATACAACCACACATACAACCACACATACAACCACACATACAACCACACATACAACCACACATACAACCACACCCACAACCACACATACAACCACACATACAACCACACATCCAACCACACATATAACCACACATACAACCACACATACAACCACACATACAACCACACATACAACCACACATACAACCACACATACAACCACACCCACAACCACACATACAACCACACATACAACCACACATACAACCACACATACAACCACACATATAACCACACATACAACCACACATCCAACCACACATATAACCACACATACAACCACACATACAACCACACATACAACCACACATACAACCACACATACAACCACACATACAACCACACCCACAACCACACATACAACCACACATACAACCACACATACAACCACACATACAACCACACATCCAACCACACTACAACCACACATATAACCACACATACAACCACACATACAACCACACATCCAACCACACATAAAACCACACATACAACCACACATACAACCACACATCCAACCGCACATACAACCATACATCCAACCACACATCCAACCACACATCCAACCACACATAAAACCACACATACAACCAAACATCCAACCACACATCCAACCACACATCCAACCACACATACAACCACACATATAACCACACTACAACCACACATACAACCACACATACAACCACACATACAACCACACATATAACCACACTACAACCACACATACAACCACACATCCAACCGCACATACAACCACACATAAAACCACACATACAACCAAACATCCAACCACACATCCAACCACACATCCAACCGCACATACAACCACACATACAACCACACATACAACCACACATACAACCACACCCACAACCACACATACAACCACACATACAACCACACATACAACCACACATCCAACCACACATACAACCACACATACAACCACACATACAACCACACATACAACCACACCCACAACCACACATACAACCACACATACAACCACACATACAACCACACATACAACCACACATACAACCACACATACAACCACACATACAACCACACATACAACCACACATACAACCACACATACAACCACACATACAACCACACATACAACCACACATACAACCACACATACAACCACACATACAACCACACACACAACCACACATACAACCACACATACAACCACACATACAACCACACATACAACCACACATACAACCACACATACAACCACACATACAACCACACATACAACCACACCCACAACCACACATACAACCACACATACAACCACACATACAACCACACATACAACCACACATACAACCACACATACAACCACACATACAACCACACATACAACCACACATACAACCACACATACAACCACACATACAACCACACATACAACCACACATACAACCACACCCACAACCACACATACAACCACACATACAACCACACATACAACCACACATACAACCACACACACAACCACACATACAACCACACATACAACCACACATACAACCACACATACAACCACACTACAACCACACATACAACCACACATACAACCACACATATAACCACACATACAACCACACATACAACCACACATACAACCACACCCACAACCACACATACAACCACACATACAACCACACATACAACCACACATACAACCACACATCCAACCACACATAAAACCACACATCCAACCGCACATACAACCACACATATAACCACACTACAACCACACATACAACCACACATACAACCACACATACAACCACACATACAACCACACACACAACCACACATACAACCACACATACAACCACACATACAACCACACATACAACCACACATACAACCACACATACAACCACACATACAACCACACATACAACCACACATACAACCACACATACAACCACACATACAACCACACATATAACCACACATACAACCACACATACAACCACACACACAACCACACATACAACCACACATACAACCACACACACAACCACACATACAACCACACATACAACCACACATACAACCACACATACAACCACACATACAACCACACATACAACCACACATACAACCACACATACAACCACACATACAACCACACATACAACCACACACACAACCACACATACAACCACACACACAACCACACACACAACCACACATACAACCACACATACAACCACACATACAACCACACATACAACCACACATACAACCACATATACAACCATACATCCATTTACACACCCTACCACACAATTTACAGTGCCTGTTAATATTGCAGGTGCATGAAGGTGTCCGTGACACGGAACAGCGCGTGCCAAGATGTCCACACCAACTCCACTAACTACTGGAGATCTGTCAGCAAAGGGACAGCAACGGACGACGAGGATTTCAAACGGATGAACCTGGCCTCACAGTGCGTGACGATCTATTTGTTGAGTTGTTCATTTATACCACGTGAGAAACCCTGGTATAGTTACGCTCTAGATACACACAGCTACCGTGTTCGGTCTTCTTAGATTAAACATTTCTTTTTTTTAATATAATGGATGTGCAATAAATTAAATACATATGTGTTAATACCCGTTGTCAGAGGCGTGCTAGGGATGGTTTCACCCGGGGCGGTAGCTCATTGTGTCACCCTTTCATGACTGTAGGGGTCGATTTTACTCTTCTACGCACCGCTACACAGACTTAAAGACACTCTTTTTCAATAGTTTTTGGTGTTCTTATTTGCTAGTGCGCCTCAGATTCAGAAATAAAATACACATGCACACATGCACATAAATGTGGTCACAATTTAGTACAGCACGTATTTTATTTACTAGTGAGCACTGGGCACATGTTGCTTACTGCATGTAATTAAACAACCCCGTAAAAAAGAAAGTTTTTGACTATAAATCCCTTATATATGAGACATAACTCGTGAATGTACATTCTCTTTTGGGTCGGGCCGTTAAGCTCTTAGGACCGGTGTAACAGGCCAGATTAAACCCCTGACCAGAATATACCCGGGTATAATCTGGCCTAGGCCAGAATATACCCCGGGGGTTAAACTGGCCTAGGCCAGAATATACCCCCCCCAGGCCAGAATATACCCCTTTGACAACATGAGGATATATAGTAAAAAATAGATGAATGACTAATTAGAAATTCTATTGGTGTTTTATCTTTGTCCGAGACGTTAAACTAATTTCTTAAGTAGGAAAGATGTTTTATTTACAATAAAATAATAATAATTAAATGATTTATTTTATTACAATGTCTAATAGGACGGTCACTTTTTATCTATAGTTACAGTCAATACAAGTAAGATGGAATCGGCGTTTGTTTATGTTGTTGTTGTTGTTGTTTTTTTGTTGTTGTAATTTGAAAATTGACTCATAGAAGCACTAAATGAATTGATTATTTTTAAAAAATAATTTAAGCACGATAAGGAACTATATTTGTTGCTTTTCAACGCTTTCAAACATTTATTATTCCTTGACCTCGCTTATTTATCGAATCATTACGTTTCATTATTTTGAGTTTGGGCTGTTTAAAAGAACAGGGCAAGACTAAACATCGTTTGACTTCCCCCAACGTTGCTCGTCGTATTTCCGTACCTTTATCGGTTTGCCTTCGGTGACGCGGCGTCTTAAGACATTAAAAATAAACCTCCCATCCTGAAGCGCTAATCATTTTTATTTTTAAATCATCGCAATTCATTTGTACCCATGTTACTCTTAAAACAGTAAGGTCAATCTTGTTGGATTTCGCCAAAGTTGGATTGTCCGCTTTCATCTATTGTTAAGAAGTACGGTTGGTGTACCGTGACGCGGCGTTTAATCTGTAGTCAAAAGAACCTCTCCCCTCGTCGCACCCATTATTTTATTTTAAACAAGCCCTATTTCCTTTGAAATGCGTTAATCTACATGAGTAGCGTAAAGTTGCGAATGGTGTCAAGCTTGTTTGATTAGGCCAATCTTGACAAAATCGTCGAATCGGATTTCGCGCTTTAAGAACACATTTTTGGTCACTATAAAATAACCCCCCAAACGACCAGACCTCAAAATTTTTCAACCATGGATGACCAACTGTATGATCAGATTTTAAGATTCTACTCTACAACGAAACACAAGTACCCCCAGTGGATCTATGACTTACCTTCAGAGAAACGGTCAAACGCCAAGTCACAATTTAGACAAATAGCAAGACCTTTTCAAGCAAAAGAGGGGATTCTTTACCATGGTGAAAAGGAAGTTCTCAATAAAAGTCGCCTGCCAAATATCCTGAAGGCGTTTCATGACAACCCAAATTTTGGTGGCCATTTTGGCAGGGATAAGACATTATCCAAAATCTCTGAACGATATTATTGGAAGAGAATGAAAAATGACGTTCACCAATATGTCAAAGCCTGTCAAAAATGTTTTGTCATAAAACCAAAAACCAGCAAGGAGGCACCACCACTGATCAATATACCAGTGCCTGTGAAAGTATGGAGCTTAGTCGGTATTGATATGATCGGACCTCTTCAGGAAACAACTAATGGAAATAGATATATAATAGCTGCAACCGATCATTTTTCCAAGTGGACTGAAGCAACTGCTGTTCCCGATAAAAGTGCAAAGTCAACCGCAAAATTTCTTTATTCTGTTATTTGCCGCCTTGGCTGCATGGATATTCTAATTAGTGACCAGGGACGTGAGTTTGTGAACATAGTTATTGACAACCTTATGAAACAGTTTCAAACTGATCACCGCATTGCATCAGCCTACCATCCACAAACAAATGGTCAACGAGAACGCGACAACAGAACTCTTAAAGAGACTCTTAGCAAGCTTGTCAATGAACAAGGTAACGACTGGGACCAATTTATTCCTGGTGTTCTTTTAGCATACCACACATCTGTTCATGGCTCAACCAAGTGCACTCCTTTTGAAATTATGTATGGGCGGAAAGCCAAGCTACCTACGGATCTCAGGCCTGTGGAAGATGGAACAGTTTTACCAACAACGTATTTGGACAATGCCAACCCTGATGTGCTGAACACACTTACAGCCATTCAGAAAAAGCTGCATCTAACCGTGAGTACCAATATCCACTCAGCCCAGTCGCATCAAAAGTGTAACTTTGATCGCAGAAATACAAGCAACCAAGAAATAACTGATGATTCCATAGTTTATATTAAGAATCATCGCCGCATTCATCGCATGGGTTCGAAGATAGAACCTCGATGGATTGGTCCCTACAGGGTGGTAGAATCATTGAACAAGGGAAGAGTTAAGCTAAAGAATATAGCGACCGAAAAAACACTCAGAAACACCTACCATGTCAGCAACCTTAAAGTTTACAGTAATGAACAGGGTTCTTCACCAAATCAGGGTCTCGATGATTCTGTTAAAGGTACTGTCAATGGGAGCCTACAACAAAATGAGCAAAGCATGAGCGAAGAAGCGAACATCATTGCGATACAATCTGTCTCTAAACCAATGCAGATTGGGGCCTTTAACCCACTAACAATTTCAAAAAGAAAGCGTCTTTGCATAACTCTTGGCCTTACTTTTGACAACGTTGTATATTATGGTCGCACTCGAGATCTCGAACAACCGAGGCGTACATATAAAACTAAAGGGGATGGAAACTGTTACTTTAGGGCCATAAGTTACATTCTGACAGGAACAGAGGACAACCACATTCTTCTCAGAGATAAAGTAGTTCAACATATGAACACTGGCATTACAAAACAACTACAGGACTACTTGAATCAAAATGTGGAGGAGTATATACACATTTCTGGTATTTCTCGTGATGGAGTCTGGGCAACTGATGCAGAAATCCTGGCAACAGCCAACCTTTTACGTTTGGACATTGTTGTCTACACCAAAGTAGGTGATTCGATGGATTGGTTGACCTATCCAGCAAGTTTTGATCTTCAGTCAACGACAGAACATGGACTTTACCTTCAAAACCAGAACGGTCATTTTGATGTTGTAATTAGTGTTTAAATGTTACTCTAAGTAATTAATTGTGCTAAATGTTGTATATATTATGGACCTTGTTATTAGTTAATGTTTAAACTTTAAAAAAATTAAATGTCTTAATTTCTATTCGAATGTTAAAGTAGTGTCCTTTTATTAGATAGATTTTAAAAATGTCTTTAATCAAATCTTTATTCTTTATTATTATTATCAAAATCAAAATTTATTTTTTTAAATTAATCAATTGAATGATTATTTGAATAATCACTTTATAAACAAAAAAATGCAAACTATTTCATTCATGGAAAACATTTAATCCAAACTCAAAATGCTAAGTACTTATGCGTAATATTAAGAGAGAAATTATCATGGAATCCCCATGTCAATGAAGTAATTAAAAAATCAAACAAAAATATTAGGCTTTATAAAGAGAAACTTTTACAGATATAATATACATCGTGGAATGGATGCTTGAGGAAACCAGGAAAACCAACGCTGTATCAACATTTAAAACTCTAATAAAACTGCAAGACTAGACATAAACCAAGGATCAGCGTAGGATGCAATAGCCTTCTGTATAGAAGGAGCGTCTTTAAATGATAATATAATATAAGGGTAAGGAACCCAAGGTATTCGCACCCGTTTGAAAAGCAACAAATTTATGTAGTGCTTGATTAAGTCAATGTTAAATGGAAACAAATAACGCTGTTTCCATATATATATATTTGGACTGTAACTTTTTAGATTTTTTAAGATTTCATATTTTAAAAACGACAAAGGGAGAGTATTATTTTCAAATAAAAGGTCATGCTCCTTTCATTCATAGGATAATATTTGATCATTAATTATTATTTTGTTTTACAAAAACAATTTTGCTACTTTAAAAAAGAGTTTAACTATCTGATAGAGCTAAAACATCAAGAGAAAGTTTATAAAGTCATTCATCCATTTTTTACTATATATCCTCATGTTGTCAAAGGGGTATATTCTGGCCTGGGGGGGGGTATATTCTGGCCTAGGCCAGTTTAACCCCGGGGGTATATTCTGGCCTAGGCCAGATTATACCCGGG
Organism: Ampullaceana balthica; assembly: GCA_944989445.1. Lineage (NCBI taxonomy): Eukaryota > Metazoa > Mollusca > Gastropoda > Lymnaeidae > Ampullaceana > Ampullaceana balthica. Next base: position 8,709 of record CALYLW010002588.1, read on the forward strand.
TATATTCTGGTCAGGGGTTTAATCTGGCCTGTTACACCGGTTCATTTTATCGCATGCGAGCCTCATCAAGCGGGCATCGCCATAGAGGTACTCCTTCCGAATCCCCGCACAGCACGGGGCACACTTCGAGTACGTGGGCCACCGTCTCCTCCGGGTGGCCACACAGCCGACAGGCCAGTTCCCTTCTAGTGTTGAACTTGTACAGGTAGCTTCGTACGGGACAATGTTCAGTTCTCATTCTTGTTATGAGCGTCTGATTGCTACGTCCAATTTCCCACCAGGAGTCGCCTTTTATAATATTACGCAGGAGAAGTTTGTACGTAAAAAAATATATAAATTATTTTTAATTATTAATAATTAATTATTTATTAATTAAAAATGTTAAAAATATTAAAAATATTTTCTTTAATTTTAATCGAATTTCTATCGATTAAAATAATTTTAATCGATAAAATTTTTTAAAGATTAATCGAGAAATTAATCGTTAATTTCCTCAGCCCTATATATATATATATTATAAATTATATATTATAAATATTATATATTATATATATATGTGTGTGTGTACACTTTTAGTTCTACATTAAGGCTATATGTTTATCATTCCCATGCTTAGACACTGCCTTCTCATTTTTAGCACACAGAAACACATTATAATTCACTCAATTAATGTTGCGCAATGAATACTCCCCTCAGATGCTGTGCTTTCAATCACGTTGAACTCATGGCTCCCGCGCCTCGTTCTGAGCTGTATCCATGGGAACGGGAGCTGCTATCTCTACCCCCTCTGTACAACTTGTCCGACATCGCGTCTGCTGACCTGTCAATAATTGACCTACTGACCGACACCAGCGAGGGTTCTCTCACTCTGGGCTCAGAGGTCAAGTTTAAGATAATACTTTTCAACGGGCGCGGGGAGAGGAGAACAAGCGGTAAGTTTATACGGAGACATTTAAACATTAACACCGGGGTATTTTAGATTTTAATATAAATTATTTAAAAAAATACTCTGAGGGATGATTACCAACCTGGCATCAGGCTAGATTTTAGACTTTTTCAGTCTAGTTTTCAGGCTAGTTTTTAGACTTTTTTCAGTCTAGTTTTCAGGCTAGTTTTTAGACTTTTTGAAGGCTAGTTTTCAGGCAAGTTTTTAGAATTTTTTCATTCTGGTTTTCAGGGCATTTCCTCAAAATTTATTTCCAACTACAAACGGTACTGTCGAGATACGAAATTAATCCGTTCCGCGGTGGATTTCGTATCTTGGATTTTTAGTATGCCTAAAAGTTTTACATATAAAATGCCTAATCCGTTCCAACCCACAGAGAAACAACACTAAAAATTGAAAACATCAATCAGGGAAAACTATAGGAAAAAAAAGTAGGATTCTTCAATCCTTGAAAGTACACATTATAAATCTAATAAACAGTAATAAAACAATGAGTGCAGAAGAAAATTAAATAAAAAATAATAAGTAAACAAATAATAAACCCTTAACTGTCGAGTGTGACGATGTGGCGAAACGTTGGAGGAGATGGTAGGGGAGGATAACGGATGGCAGAAAACATTACGGCACTACGTAAGAAAGACTTAACTTTATGACAATAATATGTTATGTACATACTTTGCATGAATTAATACTAAATAAAACACTTTCAGCTGTACACTTAACAGATGTAACATAACACTTAAAAATGTGTATTAAAAAAATATAATTAAATAAATGAAAGAAAGATCTTGAAAGCACAGATTCTATTTGTCTGTGTATTTAGAATATTAGCTTTTAAAAACACAAAATCTATTCGGCTGTGTATTTAGAATGTTACCTTTTAAAAACACAAAATCTATTCGGCTGTGTATTTAGAATGTTAGCTTTTAAAAACAAAATCTATTCGGCTGTGTATTTAGAATGTTAGCACTTGAAAGCTTTGAATCTATTCGGAAGTGTTAGTTTCTCCCATCCTCTCATTTCGATGACAAGGCTGCTTGCTATCTTAATCTACGTCCTCATCAACTCTAACAAAACCAAAGGCGGAGACAGTGTTTGGGTCTGGCTGGTTACGCCCGAGCTCGGGGCGTCCATAGCGGCAGACGTGTTGGACAACAAAGATGGAAGCTACACGGCGACCACCATCTTGACGTGGACGGGCACAGTTCAGGTCAATGCCACGATCTCACATCACAGGGAGCTGTTCAGGACAAACCTGTACATACAGGTGAGCTGGTTTGGACAAACATGTTAATAAAGGTGAGTTGGTTGAAAATAGGGACAAACCTGTACATACAGGTGAGTTGGTTGGAAGTAAGGACAAACCTGTAAATACAGGTGAGTTGATTGGAAGTAAGGACAAACCTGTACATACAGGTGAGTCAGGGCCGTCTTAACGCATAGGCCCGTTGGGCATTTGCCCTTGGCCCACGAGCATAGGGCCCCATTGGAATATGTTTATTTATATATATTATGTATACTTATTTTTTATTCTTGCGGGGAAGGGGCCCAACACTATTTCTTTGCCCGGGGGCCCAAACTGGTATAAAGATGGCTCTAAGGTGAGTTGGTTGGAAGTAAGGACAAACCTGTACATACAGATAAGTTGATTGTAAGTAAGGACAAACAGGTACATACAGGTGAGTTTGTTGGAAGTAAGGACAAACCTGTACATACAGGTGAGTTTGTTGGGACAAAGTGTACATACAGGTGCGTTTTTTGATAAGGACAAACCTGTACATACAGGTGAGTTGGTTGGAGGTAAGGACAAACCTATACAAACAGGTGAGTTGATTGCAAGTAAGGACAAACCTGTACATACAGGTGAGTTTGTTGGAAGTAAGGACAAACCTATGCGTACAGGTGAGTTTGTTGGAAGTAAGGACAAACCTGTACATACAGAAGAGTTTGTTGGGACAAAGTGTACATACAGGTGACTTATTTGGATAAGGACAAACCTGTACATACAGTTGAGGTGATTGGAAGTATGGACTACTGGTTAAAAAAAGAAACAACAATGTTTAACTGTTATATCGGCAGGGGTTGTTCTTTACAAACAGACAACATTAGCTTTATTTAAATGATAATCTTTGCTAATGTCATCCATACGCGTCATTACACTTTACCCGTCTCACTTTAAAATTATAAAATGTTTGTATGTCATGTATATCTTTTTGTAGTCTTTACTTAATGGAAAAATATCGCATAAAGCTGTGGTCCCCAACAGTGCTGCCAGTGACAATTTTGGGAAAAACCTAGCCAACATGTCAAAAAAAAACTAGCATTAGCAATCTCAAACCGTTGAACTTCTTCTTGTATAGACAGACGTGATAGACTCGTCTGATTTATTGACAAATGGTACAGACGTGATAGACTCGTCTGATTTATTGACAAATGGTACAGACGTGATAGACTCGTCTGATTTATTGACAAATGGTACAGACGTGATAGACTCGTCTGATTTATTGACAAATGGGTCTCAGATGAATTCCTTACCAGTTCGTCAGTCTTTGGTGGTGTCGATGTAGCACTTGGACTCTTTTTACATCAAAGACAGGAGATCGTGCACCACTGGGACAATGAATGCTCAGGATCAGTCTCGCCTAGAATTCCCGTTAATGTTTGAAACATGTCAAAGTTGCCTCCCTTCACGCGCTGTCCCCAAAACACAAGTTTGGCTTTTTTAAAGCGTATCCACTTTGTCAGCCAATTTTAGAACATTTGTCATTTTCCCTTGGAAGGACAGACTGTGTGAATATGTCACACAGGTAAGCCAGTTTTGCTGACACTACCGCCAACAAAAGACACTTTTAAATCACGTCATTGATGATGTATCAATGAATTTAAAAAATAAAATAAACAACACGTGTCAACTCGTGTGACCCATCAAAAGCGCGATTGACAAAAGAGCAGCGACAAGAGAGCTACGACATAAGAGCGCAAAAGTTGATTGTAGGCGGGCGTTCCGATCTGCGGTAGTGTCATTGATGTTCTTTTGATGGGCTGCCGCCAGATAGGGTTACATGTTTTTTTACTCCTTGTTAATGGAAAGACGCAGCATCCCGAGAGAAATACACCACTGTAAATAAAATGTAAATAATTGATGTAAATTTGCGGCCGGTAACATTTGTTTCACGGCCGGTACCAGTCCGCGGGCTGGGGGTTGGGGACCACTGACGTAAAGCATTGACCCAGTTCGCTGTACCGCTACATATTAATTCCCATATAATTATTATCATTGATGTATAATCTGACATTGACATTGAAATGACACAAATTAAACCTGACATCTGCAGCGGTTGTTCAAAACCACCCACTGGCTCACCGCAACATTCAAAAACAGCGCCGGTTCGGAATCGACTCCGTGTTCTCCACTTCCGTTTCTTCCAGGATTCCCTAAACCGGAAGTTTGTAACCTGACAGACATGAACGGTTTTCCTTGGTTCTGTGGGAGGCCAGTCAAAAAGAAGATTCTCAATGTGAGAGAAGTGTTGATTTGTAAAAAAATTATCTTATAAATAAAAGCATTGAAGACATTAAATATATAGTACTAGAAATATACCCGCACTGCCTAGCGGGAGTGTACTACTTCAAAAGTTTTATTATATAGTTAAAATATGCAAACTTTTATTTGTTAAGTAAGAATGTGTATGCGATATTTTAAATTTTAAGTTCACAATATAACTAAATTGTGTGCTGAGATTACCCTTAAGAATACAACTTACATTTGGTTAGAAATATACATATAAAAAATGTAATTCACTCAATCTGAGGCGATTGTACTTGATATAAAGAGCGCTATTAATAATCAAAAATTTAATGAACAATTTATGCCCACATCTACTAAATAAACTTAATTATTTCACAATTGTATTCCCACATGTACTAAATAATCATACCTGACAGTTTCTCAAAAGATCTTTACCACCCTAGTAACTGAAAAAAGCGTATATATTTACAACACTGCATCCTAACACACTTGTAGGTAATACACTATTTGTAACAGTATCGGCGTCTATTAGTTAGAGAACGGATGGCACGTCCTTGTCAAAAAAACAACAGCTTCTTACTCCATAGCGCCTATAAAGTAAATTATAGACTTTATAAATGAAATATCTTCAAAATGAAATATATGAATAAAAAACAACAACCACACACCACACACACGCATTACAAAATAATTTAAAAAAAAACACACGACCGCAATACAAAAAATTAATTTCTAAGTTCATCTTTACTAAACGTTTACTTAGACTTGTGCCATCGATTTCCACATAAAATTCACTTACTATTCACATAATTAAGTCTTTATTAAATGTGGACTAATAAAACACAAAATAACAAAATTCGCAATCTTATTCACACATGTAAAATACTAAATTCCATGTTTCAAGTGACAATTGTAATGAAATATGTTTAAGGCATCTATTATACAGAAATAACCCGTAAAGAAGACCACTGGTTTGTAGCGCAGAAAAAACCTAAATATTAATGGTATTATTGTTTCGTATTGTAAAATAAAAGACAGTTAAATTTAAAATTCGTACACGAAAAATTGCGCACCGTTAATACACTTTTTTTGGAAACGTTATCTCGCAATAAAAGAGTCTAGAAAGCGCTGGCTCCAAATAAATTTTTGAAAGAAACACTGCACCAAAAAAATCTCTTTTTGAACGGCCGCCTAAAGTTGTTGAAAAGGGAAATGAGATTTAATTTTTCTCTCTTTGTCTCGACATTTTCTGTTTTTTTTAAAAAGTTTACGGCTTTCAGACAAAAGGGAAAATTACAAAAGCTATACTAAAACCATCTGCAGAGTAAAAGGAACCGTCCTGCCAAATTTGGTCCTTGTCCGTTATTTGATTTTTTAGTGAAAACGGGCCACAGAGTCGAGACAAACAAACATACAAACACCAACTCAGCTTTATATAGTAGATGTGTAAAGTAAAAGTTAAAGAAAATTAAAAGGAAAGAAAGTTTTCAAAGACTACAAGCTGAGAAGAGAAACACGAATTGAAACAAAATAAAATAAATATTAAACAAATATTCGCAAATTTAATGAAAGCAATTAAAAACCTTGCTTAACTATTGCATTTTTCTAATCACGTATACATCTTTAAATGCGCTGTGAGCCCAATTCTTTACTGGGATACAGCGCTATATCAATTATTAAATTATTATTATTATTATTATTATAAAATGCACTGGTTAACGACATGGAACTTTAGTGATTCGACGTTTAACCTTCACCATTATGAACTTGTCGTTCATAGTGCTCGGACTTTGTTTCCGTGAAAAGACTTAATGCCCCGAGTTATTACCCCCTGACTGAGGCGGAAGAAGAATTCTTCGTGATGTCTGAAACGTGAGTACTTGTCTATATTACCCCACTCGTCCCATTCCAGGTCTTTGTATTACCCCACTCGTCCCATTCCATGTCTTTGTATTACATAACTCGCCCCATTCCAGGTCTTTGTATTACATCACTCGTCACATTCCAGGTCTTTGTATTACATCACTCGTCCCATTCCAGGTCTTTGTATTACATCACTCGTCCCATTCCAGGTCTTTGTATTACTTCAATCGTCCCATTCCAGGTCTTTGTATTACATCACTCGTCCCATTCCATGTCTTTGTATTACATCACTCGTCCCATTCCAGGTCTTTGTATTACATCACTCGTCCCATTCCATGTCTTTGTATTACATCACTCGTACCATTCAAGGTCTTTGTATTACATCACTCGTCCCATTCAAGGTCTTTGTATTACATCACTCGTACCATTCCATGTCTTTGTATTACATCACTCGTCACATTCCAGGTCTTTGTATTACATCACTCGTCCCATTCCATGTCTTTGTATTACATCACTAGCCCCATTCCATGTCTTTGTATTACATCACTAGTCCCATTCCAGGTCTTTGTATTACATCACTCGTCCCAATCCATGTCTTTGTATTACCTCACTCGCCCCATTCCAGGTCTTTGTATTACATCACTCGTACCATTCCATGTCTTTGTATTACATCATTCGTCCCATTCCAGGTCTTTGTATTACATCACTCGTCCCATTCCAGGTCTTTGTATTACATCACTCGTCCCATTCCAGGTCTTTGTATTACTTCATTCGTCCCATTCCAGGTCTTTGTATTACATCACTCGTCCCATTCCAGGTCTTTGTATTACATCACTCGTCCCATTCCAGGTCTTTGTATTACTTCAATCGTCCTATTCCAGGTCTTTGTATTACATTACTCGCCCCATTCCATGTCTTTGTATTACATCACTCGTCCCATTCGATGTCTTTGTATTACATCACTCGTCCCATTCCATGTCTTTGTATTACATCACTCGGCCCATTCCAGGTCTTTGTATTACATCACTCGTCCCATTCCAAGTCTTTGTATTACATCACTCGTCCCATTCCAGGTCTTTGTATTACATCACTCGTACCATTCCAGGTCTTTGTATTACATCACTCGTACCATTCCAGGTCTTTGTATTACATCACTCGTCCCATTCCAGGTCTTTGTATTACATCACTCGTCCCATTCCAGGTCTTTGTATTACATCACTCGTCCCATTCCAGGTCTTTGTATTACATCACTCGGCCCATTCCAGGTCTTTGTATTACATCACTCGTCACATTCCAGGTCTTTGTATTACATCACTCGTCCCATTCCAGGTCTTTGTATTCCATCACTCGTCCCATTCCAGGTCTTTGTATTACATCACTCGTCCCATTCCAGGTCTTTGTATTACATCACTCGTCACATTCCAGGTCTTTGTATTACATCACTCGGCCCATTCCAGGTCTTTGTATTACATCACTCGTCACATTCCAGGTCTTTGTATTACATCACTCGTCCCATTCCAGGTCTTTGTATTCCATCACTCGTCCCATTCCAGGTCTTTGTATTACATCACTCGTCCCATTCCAGGTCTTTGTATTACATCACTCGTCACATTCCAGGTCTTTGTATTACATCACTCGTCCCATTCCAGGTCTTTGTATTACATCACTCGTCCCATTCCAGGTCTTTGTATTACATCACTCGGCCCATTCCAGGTCTTTGTATTACATCACTCGTCACATTCCAGGTCTTTGTATTACATCACTCGTCCCATTCCAGGTCTTTGTATTCCATCACTCGTCCCATTCCAGGTCTTTGTATTCCATCACTCGTCCCATTCCAGGTCTTTGTATTACATCACTCGTCCCATTCCAGGTCTTTGTATTACATCACTCGTCACATTCCAGGTCTTTGTATTACATCACTCGGCCCATTCCAGGTCTTTGTATTACATCACTCGTCACATTCCAGGTCTTTGTATTACATCACTCGTCCCATTCCAGGTCTTTGTATTCCATCACTCGTCCCATTCCAGGTCTTTGTATTACATCACTCGTCCCATTCCAGGTCTTTGTATTACATCACTCGTCACATTCCAGGTCTTTGTATTACATCACTCGTCACATTCCAGGTCTTTGTATTACATCACTCGTCCCATTCCAGGTCTTTGTATTACATCACTCGTCCCATTCCAGGTCTTTGTATTACATCACTCGTCCCATTCCAGGTCTTTGTATTACATCACTCGTCCCATACCATGTCTTTGAACGTTTTTGAAAGAAAATAACATTTCACTTCTTATTCCCATGTCAGCTCTTTGTCAGTTGATAAAATATTTTGTTAAAACCACTTTTTTCTCTTGCCTTTTATATTATATAAAAAAGAGTGAAAAGATCTGAAAATGATATCAATAGCAATGAACTATTATTTTAAGACCCCGTTCACTTCACTCATTAGCTATTACCTTCTAAGTTATCTTAGGTTGAAATAAACTTGCGAATATTTTACTTTTTCCAGGAAAAGGCCGTTCATGATTCCAAACGAAATAACCATTATTGTGGTGCCAGGTAGGCTTGAATTATTATATAATTATAAATAATTGGCTATTTTCAATATTTTACAAAAGCTTTTACATACTATTTTACACAATCTTGTACACATTTTAGTTACCCTTAATGTCAGTTTTACAGACAATCCTTTTGTGTACGTAATTGGAAACCAAAGTCTATAAATATTTTTGTTTTGGAAGTTAAAAAAAAACAACTTATATTTTTATAGTTTAGTGAAGATAAATTTAGTCATTTGTAAATTAAGTTTTTTAAATATATGTTACACATGAGTTGGCATTTTCAAAAAACTAACTAACCAAGTTTTAAGTTAACGATGCATTTCTCTCTTCAAGTAGCTCAGACAGACACATTTTTTTTTCTACAAGCTGACCTCCCTTGCGGCAAACGAAATCTTTCTTCTACATTTGATGACGTCAACTCGTCAGGTTTCTTTTACAACAACACATGGCGGCCAATGTCTTGCCAACTGCCACGCATTGACAAAGAGTTTCTCAGGACCTGTTTAAATAATACACAGGTCTCTGGTTTTATCTTAGGTCTTTAAATAATACACAGTTTCATTAGTTTTATCTTAATTCTTTATACAATAAGCAATTCATTGGTTTTAACTTATGTCTTAAGTAATACTTCTACTGCTCGAAAAGCCTTCAGTTAAAAGCCAATCATTCGCAGATGATACTCAGCTGTACACTCACACTGATCCATCTGATATTGACTCACCTGTCCAATTGATGCAGGAGTGCATTGGTGAGGTTAAGTCTTGGATGACTTTCAGCAAGCTCAAATTGAAAGATGACATGACTGAAGCACTCCTATTTTGCAATAATAAATCACGCAGCACTTTATGTCTTCCGAATTCAATTCAGGTGGCTAGTTCTTATCTTATCTTATCTTATCTGTTTACAGACGCTCCTTCTATACAGAAGATTATTGCGTCCTACGCTTATCTATGGTTTGTGTTTAGTCCTGCATTTTTATTAGAGATTTAAATGCTGATAAAGTGTTGGTTTTCCTGGATTCTTCAGGCAACCCATTCCACGCCCGAATTCCGGACGGGAAGAAGGAAAACTTGTATGTGTTTGTTCTTGCATACGGAATAAGAAAGGTGTTTCTATCCTTATGTCTATCTGAGGGTTGTATTAAGTTATCTTTGTGTTGTATTTCTAAATTAGAATTAATTGCTTTATGTATGATTACTACTTTGCTTTTGGTTCTTCTATCCTCTAGTGTTTCAAGGTTTAATGATTTAACTAATGGTGTTATTCTTGTCAGTTTCGAATATTCTCCAGTAATGAATCTGGCAGCTCTTTTTTGAATTTGTTCTAGTTTATCAATGTTTTCTTTGGTGGATGGGTCCCATACAGAAGATGCATATTCTAGTACAGGTCTCACCAAAGTGAGGTAGCATTTTAGTTTTATATCTCTATTACATTTGTTAAAGTTACTTTTTATAAAGCCTAAGGTTTTGTTTGATTTTTTAATAACTTCATTGACATGGGGATTCCATGATAGTTTCTCATTTATTAAGACTCCTAAGTATTTTGCATCTTTAGTTTGGGTCAGTTCTTTTCCATGAATGTAATATTTTGAATTTATTTGTTTCTTTTTCTTTGTTACTCTTAACAGTTGACACTTTTCTGGGTGGAAAGACATACTCCAGTTAGTTTCCCATTTTATCAATTCATCTAAGTCTTTTTGTAAAATTTTGCTGTCTTGTTCTGATTTAATTGTTCTATAGATTATACAATCATCAGCAAATAACCTAACTTTTGTACCTGTTGAGATGTTGTTGGGTAAATCATTTATATAAATTAAAAAGAGTAAGGGACCTAGCACAGTTCCTTGTGGAACTCCTGAGTTAACCTTTATTGGTGCAGATTAAGATCCATTAATTATTACAGTTTGCTCCCTGCCCAAAAGGAAGTCTTGGATCCAGTGATGTAAGGAACCTGAAATTCCAAAGTAGTTAAGTTTTTTAATTAAACTATATATAAGGTGGTGAACTTTGTCAAATGCTTTTGAGAAGTCTAGTAATATTGTATCTATTTGATCATTTTTGTCTAAGCCTCTTGATAGTTCATCTATTAAACCTATTAATTGTGTTTCACATGATCTGTTTTTTCTAAAGCCGTGTTGATGTGTTCTGATATACTGTTCACAACATTGACCAGGAATCTTGGCTACATTGTCTCTGAAAATTTGCTTACCAACAATTTCATCAATCACATCTGTCGCTCTGCCTACACCGCCATCCGTCAGGTCAGCTAAATCCGTCAACACTTAAAAGTTAGTGCAACAAAAACTCTAGTCTGTGCTCTTGTTCTAGCTCGTATTGATTATTGCAATTCTCTTCTGTCAGGAACGTCAAAACTATGCATTGAAAAACTACAGAAAGTTCAAAATTCAGCTGCCAGACTAGTTCTTCAGGCAAAAAAACATGACCATGTTACGCCGCTACTTTACACACTTCAATGGCTGCCTATACAAGCCTGAATTGATTAAAGACTGGCCGTTTTCTGTCACAACTTCTTTTTTGACTCATGCCCTTCCTATACTACTGAGCTTCACTCTTCAGCTACGCTCTTCTGCAGACACACGCATTCTCTCAGTTCCTAAGACACGCACTAAAACATTTTGCGAAAGGTCTTTCTCTTATTGTGCAGCCAAAAATGGAATTCTCTACCATTACACATTCGTAGTATTCCAACTTTCAAGTCCTTCAAGATTGAACTTAAGACACATCTTTTCAATTTTTTTTCTTCAAAATTAATAAAACAAAATGTCTTAAAATGATTGACATAGCTTATGTGTAACATACTGTCATTTATGTGGTTGTCATGATATGAATGTTTATTTAATACTTCTATGTATGTTACTATCTTCATGTAAAGCGCTGTGAGCCCAGCTCCTTACTGGGATACAGCGCTATATAAATTATCAATTTATTATTTATTACTAGCAGACCCGTCATGCGTTGCAACGATCTCAGTAAAAAGGAATACATATAGATAAAAAAGGAATTACATTAAGGGTCACCGGGCCCATCAGTTTAACATGTGAAGTTCGAAAATCTGTTCATTGTAAAAATACATTTTGGGCCCCCAGCCCCGAAGAAATAGACATTAAGAAATTAGTGCCCTATAGTATTTCAATATTGGCTACCAAGTTGTTACTTACAAAGTTTGGTTTAGATCCATCAATTTACCCAATAGCTAACGATTAAACTAATCTTTATATATCTAATAAAATAAAACAATCCTATTTTGGGCCCCCGGCGCCCTATGAGTGTTAAATTTTGCAAAAAAATTTGCCTATTACCACCCCAGGAGCGTACTCAAAAGTCTCCAAAAGTTTCATGGCGATCGGATGAATATTTTAGTCAGCTATAAAGGACATACATACATACATACATACTTACATACATACATACTTTGATTTTTTTATATATAGATTATCTCAGGTCCTTAGATAATACACAGGTCATTAGTTTAATTTAGTTCTTCTTTAAAAAATGCACAGGTCATTAGTTGACATTATGGGTTGCTGACAAGATGGGTTGTTTACCTGATGTGTGGTTGACATGATGGGTTTGAGAAATGACAGGTTGTTGACATGACAGGTTGTTGACATGACAGGTTGTTGACATGACAGGTTGTTGACATGACAGGTTGTTGACATGACAGGTTGTTGACATGACAGGTTGTTGACATGACCGGTTGTTGACATGACAGGTTGTTGAAATGACAGGTTGTTAACATGACAGGTTGTTGACATGACAGGTTGTTGACATGACAGGTTGTTGACATGACATGTTGTTGACATGACAGGTTGTTGACATGACAGGTTGTTGACATGACAGGTTGTTGACATGACAGGTTGTTGACACGACAGGTTGTTGACATGCTGGGTTATTGTATGTTTGTTACGTCCAACAGATGATGATCATCGGAGACTCCAACTCCAGAAAACAGATGTATATCATGGCGCAGATTGTGGACTGTACCGAAAGAATCAATAGAACTCGGGTACGAACCCAGGGGCTTTATTAGTACAGGTACATGTGGCTTAGTGCAGGTACATGTGGCTTAGTGCAGGTGCATGGGGCTTAGTGCAGGTACATGTGGCTTAGTGCTGTTTACATTACCCAGGTATGACCCCAGGGGCCGAGTGCTGTGACAACCTGTGAGAACCTTTGTACTTACATCTATATCAGCAGACAAGGGGAATGAGGCTATTTGACGAGAAGGCATCCGTGTAATTTGACTCAGCGTGCTTCTGTCATCACATTGGATTACGAAATGATAGCAAAAACTTCATGGCAAATAAAGAAAAAATTCAAAACGAAACCAACTGGCACTTGTAGTCATGTGCTGAGATTGAATTGATCAGTTCTTATTTATGTTGAGGGTCAACGATATATCTATATATCTTTTTGTCTCCTTATGCACACCAAGCTACCGCACCGTAGCTTTAGTTATTGAACTGTCTCATATCATAGAGCCATTAAGTAAGAACATACCTTTCCAAACAGTGAAATTCATATATCAATGAATCAGTGAAATGTATTGAATTTTTTGTTTATATATCAAAGTCTTTTCTTTGGCAACAGGTTGCCTGGCACGCTCCTTTGTGGTGTGACGTATATAGCCTGGGACTGTCTATCAAATATTACCCGCCCAAACAGCCCTTCTATGGGTCAACGGTAAATATTGACTTTAATTCGTCTTCGATGTAACGTCAGGAACAGTAAGAGTGTGAGGTAGTAAATTTAGTAAAGGGGAAGCTATTAAAAACGAATATTTCCCTTGTGTTCGAGGAGTTATCTTGGCCTCCTACCCCCCCCACCCCCACCCCCCCATCTCCACCAATGTTCTCTCTAAGGTTCGTTGGTCCGTGTGAAAAAAAATACTTGTGAAAAGTTGAAGAGCATCCATATTTTCTGCAATATTTTACTAAATTTGCAGAGCGGTAATTCAAAACTGCTGCGCGGCGTCGGTCAGATATTTCCGCAGCCGCGCAGCTCTAAGGGAACATCAATCCCCAACCATTTCCCACCGGTAGTTGCCAAATTTTTTTTATAGAAAAGAAGGAGTCTTCGAAAAATAAAAATTCTAGAAATGTATCAAATTCGTGTTTTAAATCGCCATTTGGCTAATATGAGAAAAATGAGGTCAAATTTGCATTTCTAGAAAAAAGTTTTAAAATGTTAATGTGTGATTGAGTTTGTACATTGAGATATCAACTATCATAGGTTAAATGAACGCGCTTTTACTTATCTCTAGACGGATTTCATCTATTGCAATTTTTTTTAAACGTTTCACACATTTGTTTCTTGTCAATAAAGTACGTCACGCTATTTTTGACCATTTTTACCCCCCCTCCCCTCTGTCACAAACTGTCACAAATCTAGGACCCCCCCCCCGATGTACGTCACACTTTCGAACAAAAAATATATTTTTTTATTAACAAAATAATTACAATTTAATAGAAAACACCGTGACGTCACACATGGCTGGACCCCCCTCCCCCTTGTTACAAACTGTCACACTTTCTTATACCCCCCCCCTCAGGAGCGTGACGTACTTTATGGACTTTAAGCTGTATATAAATGTGCTATAATTATCAATATACATAATTTGCTATGTATATCCGTCCGGGGTATTCGTTTGTAACGCTAGTAATGCTAGAAAGCAGCGCACCGCTAAACAAAATTACTGCCCCAAAAATAACTCTTTTCGAACGTCCGCATAAAATTGTTCAATATGGAAATAAATTAATAAAATAAAAATAAATAAAATAAATGAACATAATTTTTTTTATTCTGATGTGTATTTTTTCAAAATTAATAGATTTTAGATATATTTATTTTGAAAACTACCGTCATTTATGACTGGTTGTTACAATAATTTGGTTACTCTAATTTGTTTCCCATAATTCCAGGGTGAAAATATTCCCAACCACGTGCTCTACTCGTCTGTCTCCCAGCTGGACGCCATCCCAGCAGACGGCAACTACCTTGTCCATCTGCACAACTTCCTTCACCTGGTCCCCTACCACCTGTCCATCGCCGAGCACCGCGTAATTCTGATGCGTCACGCCATCCAGCGACTCATGGCCAGAAACCCTCGAGCGGTCCTCGTTTACCAGTCGGCCTTTACAGCGTTAGACCGTGGGATCATGAACAAGCACAAGATGAGCGTCTTCCTCATGGAGCTGCAGAAGGAGCTTCTCCGAGGGCTGGGTGATCGGGTCATGTTTATGTTTCCTTGGCCGATGACCATTGCGGCGGAAAACACCGACGGTCACCCGACCTTTTCCGACCAGTTTACTAAAGTTTACATGGGTCATGTCTGTGGACGCTGGTGATTGGCTGGTTGTTATATAGGCCATGTCTGTGGATGCTGGTGATTTGCTGGTTGTTATATAGGCCATGTCTGTGGATGCTGGTGATTGGCTGGTTGTTATATAGACCATGTCTGTGGATATAGGTGATTGGCTGGTTGTTATATAGGCCATGTCTGTGAATGCTGTTGATTGGCTGGTTGTTATATAGGCCATGTCTGTGGATGCTGGTGATTGGCTGGTTGTTATATAGGCCACATCATTACCTTGTGTCTGACCACATCATCACCTTGTGTCTGACCACATCATCACCTTGTGTCTGACCACATCATCACCTTGTGTCTGGCCACATCATTACCTTGTGTCTGACCACATCATCACCTTGTGTCTGACCACATCATCACCTTGTGTCTGGCCACATCATCACCTTGTGTCTGGCCACATCATCACCTTGTGTCTGACCACATCATCACCTTGTGTCTGGCCACATCATTACCTTGTGTCTGACCACATCATCACCTTGTGTCTGACCACATCATCACCTTGTGTCTGGCCACATCATTACCTTGTGTCTGGCCACATCATCACCTTGTGTCTGGCCACATCATCACCTTGTGTCTGACCACATCATCACCTTGTGTCTGGCCACATCATTACCTTGTGTCTGACCACATCATCACCTTGTGTCTGACCACATCATCACCTTGTGTCTGGCCACATCATTACCTTGTGTCTGGTCACATCATCACCTTGTGTCTGACCACGTAATATATGTCATGATTTTTTAATTTATTATGTTCATTGATGGGGTATGACTTTTTTGTGTGGTAATATGCATAAAAATAATCATTACATAATCATGCAATAATCATTGAAATAATATGTTTGAACTTAAAATAAAATTTGTGTGCTTTTGTCAAGGTTCAGTTTAATGCATGCACGTGTGCATTCGGTTTCAACCTATAGATTTACCAAGCGGGGAAAAATAAACTTTTCTTTTAAAGTAAATAATGAGACGTTTTATAATAATTTTTTTAAAATCACATGATGTGATAATTTTAACTGAAAAATTACCAGTTATGACGCCATTAAAATGTTTGTTCTTGCTGAAGTAAAATTAAAGCCTTGTTCATCCTCTCACAAATAATTAATGTACATACCCAGATTCATTTTGAAGCTTAGAGTAAAGATGTAAAATAAAGATAATTTTTTTTAAAAAAGCTAATTATTTTAAAAAATGAGAAATATTGGAAAAAAAATTTGTAAAATGTCGAATAAAGTAGTACATCCAGATACGAAATTAAACTGTTCCAGTTGGCTTTTGTATCTAGGATTTTTCGTATCTCGAACTAATTTTTACAAGTGAAATACCTAATCCATTCCAAGCCACACAGAAACAGTACTAAAATTATCTTTGATAACTTTAGAAAAACAAAGTAGGACTCTTCATTTTTAAGAAATGCATATTATAAATCAAATAAAAAATAAAACAATGGTGAAAAAAATAAAAATAATATGTAAACAAATGTGAACTCTGACCTTTCGAGTCTGGCGATGTGGCGAAGTGTCGGAGAAGGTGGTAGGGAAGGAGAAAGGATGGTAGAAAAAACCTTACGGCACTACGCACAAAACACTTAACTTAATGAACATAATACGCTATGTTCAAACTTTCATGAATTAATTATAACAACACTTACATTTAGTACAACTGTACACTAAACAAACGTAACAAAACACTTACATTTAGTACAACTGTACACCAAATAAACGTAACAAAACACTTACATTTAGTACAACTGTACACTAAACAAACGTACCAAAACTCTTACATTTAGTACAACTGTACACTAAACAAACGTAACAAAACACTTACATTTAGTACAACTGTACACCAAACAAACGTAACAAAACACTTACATTTAGTACAACTGTACACTAAACAAACGTAACAAAACACTTACATTTAGTACAACTGTACACCAAATAAACGTAACAAAACACTTACATTTAGTACAACTGTACACTAAACAAACGTACCAAAACTCTTACATTTAGTACAACTGTACACTAAACAAACGTAACAAAACACTTACATTTAGTACAACTGTACACTTAACAAACGTAACAAAACACACTTAGTACAACTGTACACTTAAAAAACGTAACAAAACACATTTAGTACAACTGTACACTTAACAAACGTAACAAAACACTTAAATTTATGTAATTTTATTCTTCTTGCTATTTAAATTAAAATTTTAAAAAATGTGTGTTTCGCTTTCTAATTTTCTGTTTCAGCTTTCATTTCATTTGGTTCACTTTCCACCAACATCTTCTTGCCTTTTAAAAAAACAACAACTATTTTAAAATCTTAGCTTACTAATGGTCTCTTAGCAAATGTTTGTGGCGGATTCGTTGTCTAGGGGGATCGAGGTCCGCCCTTAGCCACAGATATAAACCACACTACGTGATTTAACGTTAAAGTCAGAACACTTCCGCTGCAAACAGTGCGGGTATATCTCTTGTTGAACAATAACTTCAAGTAACGAATGTAAAGAATCTAACAGTTTATTTAATTAGCAAACACGATACACCTTCTTTACATCGATCCTCTCCATGTCACGTTCACTCTCCAATCTCTCAGACCAGCTCTTCAGTGAAATTCTGGCCAAAATAAAGCGCTGAACGTTTCACTCCATATTCGGCTCCTAACAGTCATCTCTCTCCCTATATCCTTTTTCTCATTGTGCGTCTTAGTGTGACGCACAATAGTTGGTGCGCACACTACATTAGCTATTATGTGCGCGTTTACGACAGTCATTATCACACCATAACATCCGACCGTGACAATGTTGATCAAAGGACATTTGTTTTTGACTGAATTTTATAACGTTTATGAAATGAATCAGGCAAATGTCATTGAACGGCGACAAGAACTGTTGTTGGCGCGTTGAATGCCGTCACGGGATGCCCAATGTTGTCTTGGAATTTTTGTTGGTATGTTGGAACAAAAAATTCTTCGAGTGGCCTTTTGTATCTTAAATTTTTCGTATATTGAAGCATTCGTATATAGAGATACCACTGTATATGTTTAATACAATTATTTTTTTTATTAAAAGCCGTCTGCTATTGTTGACATACACGTGTCACTTGAGTTCACTCCGGGCATTGATGGCCACATCCCCGTGTTTTACAGCAAGGAGAGTTCATTCACGTTCAGTCTGTGAATGTTTGTCGCGTTGTGGTTATTATATTGAACATAATCAATACTTTTAGTTATATCTCATATTTTAGGGATTTCTAGTCAAAAACTTCGTTTTTACGTGTTGTTTAATTAAATCCCGTATATTACCTTCACCGTTGTCTCTTGGTCTGTCGGGCGGAAAAACAAAAGTCTAAAATGACCCTCTTCCCGTGATCTTATCGAGCTGAAATTCACGGTTCACTGCATTTCACTCCAGCCATCAACGACCACAACCTGTGTTTTACAGCAAGGAGAGATCAGTCACGTTCAGTCTGTAAATGTTTGTCCTGCGGTGCGCGATGCGTATTATATTGAACATAATCAATAATTTTCGTTCTGTCTCATATATAAGGGATTTATAGTCAAAAACTTTGTTTTTACGCGTTGTTTATTTACTGGTTGTAAGTGCTGGTGTAACATGAAAGAAGGGAAAAAATGCCTTTGTTTTTAATGCGGCCTTATGATCAGAACTAGATTCCAAATTAAAACCAGATGTAAAGAACAGTTGATTTGGAAAAAAAAAGAACAGTTGAAAGCGTCAACCAGTTTACTTTGGCAATGTTTAACTGTTTCTATTCGAACCTTCTCATAACAGAATGCTTGAAGATAATCCTGAATCCCAAAATAAAGCTGTTAACAGTTTGAACAACGAGATAGATTAGAGCTGAGCCAAAATTTAACTGTCCCCTTTACACAGACAGAAAATAAGTTTGCAGATTACCTCATTTCGTGGCACGATATCTACGCAACATTTCTAACAAATATATTCAATGACGTCATTTCCTTTCATTTACCACAATGGAGTTCACCAAATCTACTAATAAAACAACTTGTTGTTACGACCAATAATTATATAAAATTTGATGATGCAGTCACTAATTATACAACTTGATGTTAAAGTTACTAATTATAAAGCTTGATATTATGGTCACTAATTATATAGCCAGGTGTTAAATTTACTAATTAAAAAACTTGATATTACGGTTTGCTTGAAAAGGTTACAGCGAATTTCTAACAATCCACAGCAAAAAAAATAAATGTTTTACGCTATCTTTGCGCTAGCAACAAAGATTAAATTTAAAACGAAGCCATGGATAGTTTCAGCTTTCAACGATGTAGCATTGGAGTGATAAGATTTCCCTATAATGAGATTTTTGGATAAAGTATTCACATTTTTTGGAACCATTCGATTATTAAAACATTCTTTTGAATATTTGTGATACTTTTCAACATTCTTTTGCATATTTGTAATAAATTTTAACATTATTTTGAATATTTATGACACATTGCTGTCATAAAGCACCGATTGTGAATAAGGATTCGGCCACTTGAACGCCGGGAAAGGGAAGTAAGTTAAAAAAAAACAACTTCGATTTGGACGTAGCAAATTCTGTCAACGTGTAGACATGTAGCGATATATGATGTTCATGTAAAAATATATCATGTTCATGAAGAAAGAAATCATGTTCATGTAGAAATATATGTAGTTAATGTACAAATATATAATGTTCATGTAGAAATACACCATGTTCTGAGCGGTAGAAACAAAAGAGGAGAACATATTGCGGCGAGTCGTGAAATATTAAAACATTATGTATTAATTTCAGTGAAGAATCAATAATAACACATTATAAAGTGGCGTTTTCCCCAAAATAACGTGGAAATATTTAGAAGAAAAAAATAAACAACAACAACAAAGACGTATTTTTTAATTTAATAAGATAAGAATAGGTTATATTCTTGTTTATAAATAAATTATTGGTTTTCAAAAATAATTTATCATATAATATTTGGCAGAATTTAGTGAAGACAAGCTGTATACCCATTGGCTTGAATATTTTTGATTATACAAGTAGTTTTTTTATTATTCAATACTAGGTTGTGCTGGGGCGACGTGGCGCCTGCGGCACCCACTTTTTTTTTGGGGCACCCACGGCGCCCACCTTTTTCAAAAGCCCAACTAACTTGTCCTTGTATGATAAATACGTAATATTAAACTTCCTGAAATGTACACGAAGTATTTTATAATTAACAATCCTCAAATCCCTTTTTTACATCGTTCCCCTTTACAAAATTAAAATATGAGCTAAAACAATGACGTCATATAATGATTTTTAAGTCTATATTTTCAATTTTTAAAAAAGCAGAGTGATTTCCCTTAGCGTTACGGAATGAGTGACTGAGTCAGTGATAATTGAGTGTGTTTATATTACAGATATTGTACCAATTAAAACCAATATCTCTACGTTTTGAGGAGGGAAAAAAACACGATTTTTTGTTTTCTTGAAAGATATTTTTAACTCAAATTGGTGGTATACGAAATATTCTCATTCCAACCAATGTTGCTACATTGTTTAAAACAGCGGTTCCCAACCTGTGGGTGGTGACTTGGGTTCGCGATTGGTGTAATGGGGGGCGCCAACTTTCGACAAAAAAAATATTCACCATAATTCAAAATTGCTCTGCTAAACTCGTACTCTTGCATATAAATGCCAATAATGCCTATCCCAAACAGATCACCTACAAGAGGATTAGTATACATAGCTTTAAGTATAGTCTAATAATATATTTTTAGCAGTTAGTGCGCCAAAACAATATTCAACAAGTGACTGTCACGTGTTCTTCATAGTATCCTTTGCGATTGGTCGCTAACTTTAAAAGATGCCCCGACGCATACTAATCAACAGGACAGCATTGGTTTGTTAATCGGGGT
The DNA here is from genome assembly GCA_944989445.1 of Ampullaceana balthica. Classification (NCBI taxonomy): domain Eukaryota; kingdom Metazoa; phylum Mollusca; class Gastropoda; family Lymnaeidae; genus Ampullaceana; species Ampullaceana balthica. The sequence continues at coordinate 29,914 of CALYLW010002588.1, forward strand.
TTTCGGTTGGCGTGTGCGTTTATTATCGTTATCGATTATTTCTCCCTATTCAGCCCTATCATTGGCCATCATGTGGTGCCTGCGTGCGTTTGTTATTGTCGCTTGACTCTTGATAATTACCAAACAATGTTCACATGACCACCAGGTGACTCTATGGGTAGTCTCCCCTAGCTTTTACGATGCACCCATGCGATGGGCGCCAATCCTAGATTAATTTTTAGTCTTATTCAATACGTCATACAGGGAGCGTCCTGAGGTTGTTAATTATGTGTGACTAAAAAAACAATGGTCATTTTTATTTTCACATATAATTCCTTTCGCAGTTTTGTTTATATAACTATTTACGCGGTGTAACAATTTTCAGAAATTTCGATCATTCTTTTACCTTCAATGAAAAAAAACCCGAATATATTCAGAGGAATATCTAAAATTCGACCTTACTAACTTGACTAGCAATGGAATAGAGAAGCCACAACGCGCACTGAGAAAAGTTGTTCTAATGTTGTGAGTCTATGAAACCTTCAAAACTCAAACGCCACTTCGAGACGAACGATTCAGAGTACTCTAGACAGGAGTCACGTGATCAGAGTTCACAAAACCTTCCTCGTGCACTCGTGTTTGCCCATGACATCGAACATTCACCTACAGTAATTCTCATACCCCTGAGAGAAGTTTTCAACAAACGAACACAAAATTTGTGCAAGCGTCATATGTAGTTGCATTGGATATTGCCAAGAAATAAACACCCCCGTAAAGACAAAGTTTTTGACTATAAATGAAATACCTTATGTATGAGACATAACTAAAAGTATTGATTATGTGCAAACGCGACAAAGATTTACAGACTGAAACCGACTGATCTCACCTGGCTGTAAAAAAACGGTGTGGTCACGGACTGCTGGCGTGAACTCAAGCAGAGGGACACGTGATTGCAAACAACAACAGACGCTACATTGACTTATAAAGAGATAAAATAAAATTGCATTCATTTAATTACGGTACATTCGATCGATCTGAAATTTTGAAACGATGCATTGTTAGGTGACACGAGTCTATGTGTAAAACTCACACAATTGGAGAAAAAATAATCAAACCCTGCATGTTGAGGATGGTGAAGTTAATTCTTGGGGATTCGAGTGAAGCAAAGATGCAACGAATATCTCTGTCTAATAATACTATTCAGTTGTGTATATCAGACATGTCCACAGACTTTAAAAAGCAGATTTTGAATGAAATCAAGAATTCCCCATTGTTTTCTTATCAAGTTGATGAATCACGTGACGTAAGCTCGTGTGCTCAATTGCTTGTCTTGATTGAAATACACCTTCTCGCGGCTTTTGTATCCAAGCTAAAAACTTTTGAAGAAAAATTAAATCTTGGAAACATCGTCGTGTTTGAAAAACTCGCCAGTGTGGTAGATGAATCTGAGTGTGAAATAAATGAACATTTGAAAGAGGAGATTACTGGGCATCTTGAATCTCCTGAAAAAGAACTGCAGCATTACCTCCCTGAGCTGAAAGAAGAAGAAACTACATTGACAAGAAATCCATTCTCTGCTTCCCTGGATGTACCCATCGTTCCTGATGAATTACACGATGATTCTTGCATTTGCGGAATGATTTCTCGGCACGTAACTTGTGTAAATAAAAGTTGCGTACGCAATTTTAGTGTAGTATGTATCATTCATACCACAATGGGACGATGCTCGCCTTTCAAGTTTTAGTTCCATTGCGGCTACGTTTCTCTTTGAGAGTGGATTACAGCTCTTGTTCATTTAAAAACAAAAGATAGAATTTAATTAAATGTTGAGATTGACATGAGGTTGGCGTTAACAAAAATCACCCGAGAATTAGGAAAGCTGTTAGATGACATGACATAGGAAGCTGTTTGATGACATGCAGTTTCAACATTACATTAAATTAATTAATGAACATATTTTAAAATTAATAAATAACAGTTTAGTGAAACTTTATTGAAAATGACTTATTTAAATTTCTTGTGGGTCGTTTGTCACATGGCTTTTATAAAAAGGGGTCACAAAGCAAAAAAGTTGGGAGCCACTGTTTAAAGGAATGTCCAGATTTTAAAAATAAAAATAAAAATTAATTTTGACATTCCAAATAAATTTTGTTAGGTACTACTTTCCTCTCCCCGCTTGCCATGAATACGTAGGGATGCTACCCAGTAGAGATGCTACTCAGTAGGGATGCTACAAGTAGGGATGCTACTCAGTAGGATGCTACTATTAGGGATGCTACCCAGTAGAGATGCTACTCAGTAGGATGCTACCCATAGGGATGCTACCCTGTATTTGTCACTTGCCCACCCCCACCCCTCATATTCACTGGACTTCGTCTTGACAGGCTCAAGGTACATCCTGACCTCGGTGTGCTTGACAGGCTCAAGGTACATCTCTGACCTCGTGTGCTTGACAGGCTCAGGTACATCTCTGACCTCGGTGTGCTTGACAGGCTCAAGGGTACAGTCTCTGACCTCGGTGTGCTTGACAGGCTCAAGGGTACATCTCTGACCTCGGTGTGCTTGACAGGCTCAAGGGTACATCTCTGACCTCGGAGTGCTGACAGCTCAAGGGTACATCTCTGACCTCGGTGTGCTTGACAGGCTCAAGGGTACATCTCTGACCTCGGTGTGCTTGACAGGCTCAAGGGTACATCTCTGACCTCGGGTGCTGACAGGCTCAAGGGTACATCTCTGACCTCGGTGTGCTGACAGGCTCAAGGGTACATCTCTGACCTCGGTGTGCTTGACAGGCTCAAGGGTACATCTCTGACCTCGGTGTGCTTGACAGGCTCAAGGGTACATCTCTGACCTCGGTGTGCTTGACAGGCTCAAGGGTACATCTCTGACCTCGGTGTGCTTGACAGGCTCAAGGGTACATCTCTGACCTCGGTGTGCTTGACAGGCTCAAGGGTACATCTCTGACCTCGGTGTGCTTGACAGGCTCAAGGGTACATCTCTGACCTCGGTGTGCTTGACAGGCTCAAGGGTACATCTCTGACCTCGGTGGTGCTTGACAGGCTCAAGGGTACATCTCTGACCTCGGTGTGCTTGACAGGCTCAAGGGTACATCTCTGACCTCGGTGTGCTTGACAGGCTCAAGGGTACATCTCTGACCTCGGTGTGCTTGACAGGCTCAAGGGTACATCTCTGACCTCGGTGTGCTTGACAGGCTCAAGGGTACATCTCTGACCTCGGTGTGCTTGACAGGCTCAAGGGTACATCTCTGACCTCGGTGTGCTTGACAGCTCAGGGTACATCTCTGACCTCGGTGTGCTTGACAGGCTCAAGGGTACATCTCTGACCTCGGTGTGCTTGACAGGCTCAAGGGTACATCTCTGACCTCGGTGTGCTTGACAGGCTCAAGGGTACATCTCTGACCTCGGTGTGCTTGACAGGCTCAAGGTACATCTCTGACCTCGGTGTGCTTGACAGGCTCAAGGGTACATCTCTGACCTCGGTGTGCTTGACAGGCTCAAGGGTACATCTCTGACCTCGGTGTGCTTGACAGGCTCAAGGGTACATCTCTGACCTCGGTGTGCTTGACAGGCTCAAGGGTACATCTCTGACCTCGGTGTGCTTGACAGGCTCAAGGGTACATCTCTGACCTCGGTGTGCTTGACAGGCTCAAGGGTACATCTCTGACCTCGGTGTGCTTGACAGGCTCAAGGGTACATCTCTGACCTCGGTGTGCTTGACAGGCTCAAGGGTACATCTCTGACCTCGGTGTGCTTGACAGGCTCAAGGGTACATCTCTGACCTCGGTGTGCTTGACAGGCTCAAGGGTACATCTCTGACCTCGGTGTGCTTGACAGGCTCAAGGGTACATCTCTGACCTCGGTGTGCTTGACAGGCTCAAGGGTACATCTCTGACCTCGGTGTGCTTGACAGGCTCAAGGGTACATCTCTGACCTCGGTGTGCTTGACAGGCTCAAGGGTACATCTCTGACCTCGGTGTGCTTGACAGGCTCAAGGGTACATCTCTGACCTCGGTGTGCTTGACAGGCTCAAGGGTACATCTCTGACCTCGGTGTGCTTGACAGGCTCAAGGGTACATCTCTGACCTCGGTGTGCTTGACAGGCTCAAGGGTACATCTCTGACCTCGGTGTGCTTGACAGGCTCAAGGGTACATCTCTGACCTCGGTGTGCTTGACAGGCTCAAGGGTACATCTCTGACCTCGGTGTGCTTGACAGGCTCAAGGGTACATCTCTGACCTCGGTGTGCTTGACAGGCTCAAGGGTACATCTCTGACCTCGGTGTGCTTGACAGGCTCAAGGGTACATCTCTGACCTCGGTGTGCTTGACAGGCTCAAGGGTACATCTCTGACCTCGGTGTGCTTGACAGGCTCAAGGGTACATCTCTGACCTCGGTGTGCTTGACAGGCTCAAGGGTACATCTCTGACCTCGGTGTGCTTGACAGGCTCAAGGGTACATCTCTGACCTCGGTGTGCTTGACAGGCTCAAGGGTACATCTCTGACCTCGGTGTGCTTGACAGGCTCAAGGGTACATCTCTGACCTCGGTGTGCTTGACAGGCTCAAGGGTACATCTCTGACCTCGGTGTGCTTGACAGCTCAAGGGTACATCTCTGACCTCGGTGTGCTTGACAGGCTCAAGGGTACATCTCTGACCTCGGTGTGCTTGACAGGCTCAAGGGTACATCTCTGACCTCGGTGTGCTTGACAGGCTCAAGGGTACATCTCTGACCTCGGTGTGCTTGACAGGCTCAAGGGTACATCTCTGACCTCGGTGTGCTTGACAGGCTCAAGGGTACATCTCTGACCTCGGTGTGCTTGACAGGCTCAAGGGTACATCTCTGACCTCGGTGTGCTTGACAGGCTCAAGGGTACATCTCTGACCTCGGTGTGCTTGACAGGCTCAAGGGTACATCTCTGACCTCGGTGTGCTTGACAGGCTCAAGGGTACATCTCTGACCTCGGTGTGCTTGACAGGCTCAAGGGTACATCTCTGACCTCGGTGTGCTTGACAGGCTCAAGGGTACATCTCTGACCTCGGTGTGCTTGACAGGCTCAAGGGTACATCTCTGACCTCGGTGTGCTTGACAGGCTCAAGGGTACATCTCTGACCTCGGTGTGCTTGACAGGCTCAAGGGTACATCTCTGACCTCGGTGTGCTTGACAGGCTCAAGGGTACATCTCTGACCTCGGTGTGCTTGACAGGCTCAAGGGTACATCTCTGACCTCGGTGTGCTTGACAGGCTCAAGGGTACATCTCTGACCTCGGTGTGCTTGACAGGCTCAAGGGTACATCTCTGACCTCGGTGTGCTTGACAGGCTCAAGGGTACATCTCTGACCTCGGTGTGCTTGACAGGCTCAAGGGTACATCTCTGACCTCGGTGTGCTTGACAGGCTCAAGGGTACATCTCTGACCTCGGTGTGCTTGACAGGCTCAAGGGTACATCTCTGACCTCGGTGTGCTTGACAGGCTCAAGGGTACATCTCTGACCTCGGTGTGCTTGACAGGCTCAAGGGTACATCTCTGACCTCGGTGTGCTTGACAGGCTCAAGGGTACATCTCTGACCTCGGTGTGCTTGACAGGCTCAAGGGTACATCTCTGACCTCGGTGTGCTTGACAGGCTCAAGGGTACATCTCTGACCTCGGTGTGCTTGACAGGCTCAAGGGTACATCTCTGACCTCGGTGTGCTTGACAGGCTCAAGGGTACATCTCTGACCTCGGTGTGCTTGACAGGCTCAAGGGTACATCTCTGACCTCGGTGTGCTTGACAGGCTCAAGGGTACATCTCTGACCTCGGTGTGCTTGACAGGCTCAAGGGTACATCTCTGACCTCGGTGTGCTTGACAGGCTCAAGGGTACATCTCTGACCTCGGTGTGCTTGACAGGCTCAAGGGTACATCTCTGACCTCGGTGTGCTTGACAGGCTCAAGGGTACATCTCTGACCTCGGTGTGCTTGACAGGCTCAAGGGTACATCTCTGACCTCGGTGTGCTTGACAGGCTCAAGGGTACATCTCTGACCTCGGTGTGCTTGACAGGCTCAAGGGTACATCTCTGACCTCGGTGTGCTTGACAGGCTCAAGGGTACATCTCTGACCTCGGTGTGCTTGACAGGCTCAAGGGTACATCTCTGACCTCGGTGTGCTTGACAGGCTCAAGGGTACATCTCTGACCTCGGTGTGCTTGACAGGCTCAAGGGTACATCTCTGACCTCGGTGTGCTTGACAGGCTCAAGGGTACATCTCTGACCTCGGTGTGCTTGACAGCTCAAGGGTACATCTCTGACCTCGGTGTGCTTGACAGGCTCAAGGGTACATCTCTGACCTCGGTGTGCTTGACAGGCTCAAGGGTACATCTCTGACCTCGGTGTGCTTGACAGGCTCAAGGGTACATCTCTGACCTCGGTGTGCTTGACAGGCTCAAGGGTACATCTCTGACCTCGGTGTGCTTGACAGGCTCAAGGGTACATCTCTGACCTCGGTGTGCTTGACAGGCTCAAGGGTACATCTCTGACCTCGGTGTGCTTGACAGGCTCAAGGGTACATCTCTGACCTCGGTGTGCTTGACAGGCTCAAGGGTACATCTCTGACCTCGGTGTGCTTGACAGGCTCAAGGGTACATCTCTGACCTCGGTGTGCTTGACAGGCTCAAGGGTACATCTCTGACCTCGGTGTGCTTGACAGGCTCAAGGGTACATCTCTGACCTCGGTTGACGCTCGGACTTGACCCGGTGCTTGACAGGCTCAAGGTACATCTCTGACCTCGGTGTGCTGACAGGCTCAAGGGTACATCTCTGACCTCGGTGTGCTTGACAGGCTCAAGGGTACATCTCTGACCTCGGTGTGCTTGACAGGCTCAAGGTACATCTCTGACCTCGGTGTGCTTGACTCCACCCACATGACACTGGGGCCGTTTGGCATGTAATTCCTATAGAACGTTCGAGATTCAATTATGTACGAGAAAGTTTTTTCTCGTTAAACTCGGAGAGAGAGAGAGAGAGAGAGAGAGAGAGAGAGAGAGAGAGAGAGAGAGAAGAGAGAGAGAGAGAGAGAGAGAGAGAGAGAGAGAGAGAGAGAGAGAGAGAGAGAGAGACGAGAGAGAGAAGAGAGAGAGAGAGTAGAGAGGAGAGAGAGAGAGAGAGAGAGAGAGAGAGAGAGAGAGAGAGAGCGAGAGAGAGAGAGAGAGAGAGGAGAGAGAGAGAGAGAGAGAGAGAGAGAGGAGAGAGAGAGAGAGAGAGAGAGAGAGAGAGAGAGAGAGAGAGAGAGAGAGAGAGAGAGAGAGAGAGAGAGAGAGAGAGAGAGAGAGAGAGAGAGAGAGAGAGGAGAGAGAGAGAGGAGAGAGAGAGAGAGAGAGAGAGAGAGAGAGAGAGAAGAGATGAGAGAGAGAGAGAGAGAGAGCGAGATGCGCGAAGAGAGAGAGAGAGATGAGCGACGCAGAGAGAGCGAGAGCAGAGAGCTTGTATGGGCAGAGAGAGACGCGAGAGAGCAGAGCATCTTGTGGGAGAGAGCAGAGAGAGCGAGAGAGAGAGAGCGCGAGCAGAGAGCCACGCATTTCACACCCCGATTGTGGGCGAGAGAGAGAGCTAGAGAGCACAGATAGAGAGAGCGAGATT